>JANHGL010026464.1:12789-42969 GCA_024611195.1 Ceyx melanurus | reverse complement strand
CACAGGAGGGAGGCAGGAATCTCGTATCAGTACTTCGAGGCCTCTTCAGAACAGACTCTCACAGCTCCTTCACAGCCACTCATTAGTCTTATCAACATGGATTGTTCACTGACAGTAAATCATGACCTTTTTCTGTGAGAAAACCCTCCACACTTCACATTCTGATAGGCACCTTGCTACATACAGCAAATAAATACATTCCCCCCCCCCCCCAAAAAAAAAGCAGAACTTGTGTGTGCCTTGCATGGCATGGCCTTTACACTGGGTGACACTATGGAAGAGGACAACTGAAGCAACTACTCTACACTGCACGCCTATCCATATTCATTTTGGAGCAGTCACTCCAGGGTGTCCTGATAGGCTGCTATACTACATTTCAGAGCAGTGATCAATAAACATACTATAAATAAATAAGCTGGATATTTTTATTCTTGTTGAATATTCTAGCTGATTCCAGCAAAATAGTTACAGTGTGTGAAATCTCCCACGAGAGAAAAATGTTTAACTGTTTGGGGTTTTTTTTAATTACAGTTTGCTAAATCCAGACATGTTTCTCACACTGATGATTTACCAGAACTTCAATTTACCTCTGATTTTTATAAATGCAAACCAAAAGGGACAGCAGGGTTCTACTTTTAGAATTTTAACACCATTAAATACCAACTAAAATTACCACACTTTCAGAAAAGGAGGATAAAATCAGCAAACTCCTACTCTTATATATTACTATATAGTCAGAAAAGTAAATAAATAAACTTTAAAATGTGGAGGTGTTTCCAATTATAAATAATATTTACACTAGGAATGTAATCACATTTTCTCTCCAGTGAAATAAGGAAACGTGAGATCAGACATAGTACAAACATCCTCAAAAAAACCCACCTACCTCAGATAACATAGATTTCTACAAAACAAGTTCATGTTTTCCACATCTTAATAATTGGGATTCTCAGTGCAAAAGCTGTAAGTTGATAAAAGAGAAAATATGAAGAATTCATTTTACAAATTCTGTTCTTATTTACAGATTTTACTTTTTTTTTTTTTTAAGTTCATGAAAAGAACATTACGAGATGCATATTTTTATAAAGTACAAATGAAAACTCTGCTGTCTTAATTTCCAGCTTAAATTTACGGTCATACTACATGGCAACAGTATTAAAGCAAAAAGGAGGGATACATTTTCCTATTCAATAAAAAGCCATGGAAGTTGCGTAGGGTAGAGTCTCTAGGAAATCCACTCTTTCTTTGAAAAAATGTCATTGGTGAGATAGGAGATTGGCACCACAATGAGCAAAATATAGTGAGGGCTGATACGGACTGTCAGCTAGAATTTGGGTTAAGACACTGACTTTTGTCTGCATGGTGTCTACCTTCCAAAGAAGATGGAAGATGCAAAACTGCAAGTTTCCTCTCTCTGGTTAATGTGGTCTATACAAGTGAATAATGTATAAGAAGATGTTCCCTTGATAATGTCACAATTATTCATTGTACAGCCATAAACTCAAATATTCACATTAACAGCTAGGTATTATTTTTCTTCTCTGAAATTAAGTGAGTGGCATCGGTGGTCATAAATGAGAGCATTCATCAAAGGCGTAGGCCATGGCAGAGGATTAAGTGAATGCTGATGAAGTGTCCAGATTCCCATAACTTGGAATGGGCTGCATTCAGCATTCCTTTATTATCCATCTGCCACATAACAAAAAGTCTCATATATTTAATGCAGGTTTGCCCTCGGCCACGTAATAGGATTAGGAATAATTTCTACAAATTTACAAAAACAAATCACATGGGAAGGCTTAGAATTTGCTAATAATTTCTCCATAGCTGGGAGATCAAAGGGATGTAAGAGTCCAGAGCCAGGCAGTAGTTTGACCCTGGCCAAGCTTTTTTAATGAAAGGGTTAATCTTCTCAGAGGTGACCATAGAGGAGCAAATACTGTGACCAAAGGCAGATTCAGGCCTCCAAAAATAGGAAGAAAATCGTCTGCAATGTATGACAGCAAGGAAACATTTACAGAATAACAGTACATTTTCTGTCTTGAAAAGTAAAATAAAACAGCAAAACACAATGAATTATTTTTAAGCAAAGTGTGACTGATGGGGGAAGGGAATAGTTTTGTGCTGAGAAGTCGCTTGCAGGGTGGACTAGAAATATTACTGCTTCTTTCTGAATAACTGAAAATAGGCTGCATGCCTGCACCCTAAAACCCCTGTCTGTTGTCTTCAGGTGAAAACTGCGTTCTCTAAATGTGTGTCAAAGCTTTGATTCGTTGGTTGTTTTTGCTTTGAAGGTAGGTGAGTTTTTGGGAGCACCTGAACAAGATGCCTAGTGAAGCTTTTTCAGAAATGTCCTTGGCTTGCTGTGACTTATGGTTAAAAAATTTTGCTTCTTTATACTCTGAAGGCAATTCATCTCTCAAACAAAATCAGGCAACCATATAAGACGGGGCAGGGGGGAGGGGAAGAGGAAAAGAAATGAAGTTATGTGTAAGTGTGTGTGGGTGCATATGTGTGAATTTATTTTGTTTTCTTTCTCTCTTAGCAATCACTAAATCTGCCTAAAAGTTTTCACCTTCCTGGATTTCCTTTCCCATTCAGTAAACTGCAAGGGAAAGGAGTTATCATCTAGATGCAAGTGACAGCTATTTCAATTGTTATTACAACTGGTTTTAATGGCATTTAGAAAGTATAGCACAATGGAACACTAGCTTTTTCAATTTAATAGAAATCATGTGATCATTCTCATTTTTGATCTGTTACCTGTTGTAAGTTTGAATGTGATGCTGCTTCTCTGTGGTTTTCTTTACCTGCTCGGCTACCCATCAAACAGCAGGTCACAGGGTCTGATTACAAGTAAATTAGTGTATAATTTATTCCAGCTGCACAAAAGCCAAAGCAGATATCTGAGCCTAAGTGACGATATTATTGCTTGTGTTTCTCTCTTAGAAGAGAATTTTAGGCTAAAAATTTACTTCAGCCTCAGGATTAACTTGACATGAACCTGTATGTCCCACCACACTCTTCAATTAAATAAGAAAGGAGTAGTGATGACAGGAAAATAATAAAAAATTCCCAGGAAAGAATGATATCTTTCCAGCCAGAGCATCTACATTTGAACATGGGGCCTGACGTACTCAGAATACAGGAAAAAAATTAAAAGCTGAATAGCTTTGAAAAGGGCCAGATCAATATCCCTGGAGAAAGAAAACTTAGGCACTGTGTTGCTTACATCTTCCACAGACAGTGACTCCTATCAAGATTACTAGAAATGGGGCAAGCACTTTTCAAGTATTTAGTTAGACAGTCCAGCTCTTTCCAGTCCTGTGCCACAAGGAGGTTTCCAAGGATGCCAGTGAGATTGGTATGAGTTCTATGGAAAATATTTATTTGGCGGTGTAAACTGGACAGAGGTCACCAGATATATTTCATGCATCTTACCAGGAAGCCAACAGTTTATAGTAACTTGGTAAGGCTACTAGTACAGACTGAACTTGGAAGTGCTGTAGGGATAAAAGAATTTAAGTTCTCTAATTATCCCCACAGTCTCTGTTTATTTTATATAAATGACAGTTCATTCCATATCTTAAGGGATTTTGAGTAATTCATTTAGATGTTGAAATTCAATTTTTTCTTACCTATACAGAAGTGAAACTTGGCCTACTGGTACAAAATTGTTGTTTGATACTTCTTTGGTGTGTAGAGGTGCAAGTATCTTGTAAATAACTTTCAGGCAGGGCTTGAGGTCAATGTTTTGTGCACCACAGACTCAAGCTGTGATAGTTGTAACAGAAAATTAGCAAGCACCATCATCCATCACAGGTTGTAAACAGCAAAAGTTCAACAGTTCCTGTTTCTTTAGTGACAATACAGACCTATGGACTCCCATGAACATCAAAGAGGTAAAAGTTCTAAGTAATGACACACAGCTGTAGGGGGTGTTTAGTCCATTTTTAGGCTACAACCTTGAGCAGTTAATTTTTAGGTGTTTAGCTTAGCAGGCTGCTGTCTGGCTATAATCATACTCTATTGTTACTAAAAGGGATGGATTCTTACTTGGAAACTCTTGGAAATTATAAAATGGGTACTCTTAACTGAGTCTCCATTGTTGGCTGAGGTTGTTAGCTACATAAATGAGGTAGCTGGGTTAACCACCTAAATTTGGGCTGTGTGAGAGAACTCAGATTTTAGATAATTTGTAAGAATTAGATCCCTAGTAAGATCCCCTCCACCTCACATTAGTGTACCAAGTAGAGATGTTATGACAGTGCTCTTCGACAATGAAAAGCATAAATGTAAGAGTGTCCCTATTCTACTCTGCAAACACATTGCCTGTGAATATCCTGGTAATTTGAGCCACAATTTAGTTTTACTATGTTTTTATAAAAACAACACAGTAACTAGGTATTTAACAACATCGTATTATTTTGTTGCATTTTCACATTAGAGGAAATAGAATCCTAAGACAAACTTGGATCTCATACAATGTTCTGACCCCTAGCACTTTTATGACCATTTTAACATAGAACTGCATTTTTAATACCATGCAGTATTAACCTGATAAAAAGTTTCAAGCAGAAATGCAGCCATGTGATGCACAGCTCAAACCATACTGCTGGGATTCAGCATCTGATTAAGACCCTGTGCTTCCTAGACATCAGGAATGTTTGGAGTTCTGGGTTCTAGCCTTTTCTCAGCTGCATCTGGAAAGCAGCTTTGCCTTTCACCGACTTAAGTATCTTCTTGTTTAATGGTCACTATGGTTGACCTTTATGTGTCACAGTGCTATTCAGTGGGATAAAGAACAAGATGTCTTTTTAGAAAATCATACTGTGTGTTTGCAAGCAGCTTCTTGACCTTAGCCAAATGAGTTAAGGAGCAGTAGATATCAATCTATTGTGTGAATTCTACAGTTCTTCATGCCCAAGTTTCAAGCACTATACTGCTCTCAAATGTCAGGTCGTACCTCTGTCCAACATCTAAGGAACAATAGACATTTTTATGGATGTTCAAAAATACATGGTGTCCCTAATACAAGTAGGATTGCATTCTGTCCTGCTATGTAGGCCAGACAAACGCAAGGGAGAAAGCTTCATTAACATTAGGATTTCAAGAAAAGCAGTGTCAATGGGTGAGGCAAATTCCACTAAATCAAAGGTAGAATTTATTAAGTTCTCTTAAGTGATGGGAAGAAATACATTTGTTAGCTTTCTTCTCATGAGCTCATGTTCCACCAGGCAATATGTTCTTCTTGCTCCCTTGAACTGAAAATGTCTTTATCAGCATTTGTTATGAACTGCTTTAAGGAAGAGGAAAAGGTCCCAAAAGTACATGGGAACTAATGGTTGGTCAGTCTAGAATTCTGTATTTTCACTGCATGTTGAAAATGAACATGAGGAATAATATAATCTTCCCCAATACAATTTGATTGCACATCTAACTGAATTGGAGATAGGAATACCACAAAGTGCCCTTCAACATCATTATCCATAAGCACAGCAGGTCAGTCCTCCTGTAGACCAGTATGTTTTCTCCACGTATGTCCCTGTGAAGACTACTGAGATATCTATTAACTTTAGAACACACACCACCATCTACCACATCACCACCAAAGCCTTGACATTTTTATTTAACTCATGGACAACACAGGTGCATAGAAAATAAGGGTGCAGAAAATCAATTTGAAAAGAAAAAAAAAAAGTTTAGAAACACATTTCAAGAAAAGTCATGTGAGCACTAGCCAAACTTATAAATGATAAGTAGACAGTTTTGAGACATCAAATTTGCATAATAAGGATGAAAACATGAAGATTTAAACATAACTGCGTTACCATTTTATCAAGATGACTCTCCCAAGCCTCAGTACTGCATGCAACAGCAGCAAGCTTACAGCACAGAAAATCTACACTCTATAGAGAAACGTTAATGGGAGGAACAAACATTTAATCTTTAGATTATTCACATCCAGAGTCAACTCCCTTAGAAGTCATTAAAATCTGGCAGTTTTCTCAGCCTATGGGCTACAGGACAACAATTTACATAACAAAAAAACCCTGCCATTTCTTAGAGAATAATTGAGTCTCTCTCTTCTCAAGGTATTCTCAGCACTACAGTTACTTCGTATTTCAATCATGAGTCAAAAATGAATTTCTAAAATTAAAAATAACAAACAAACAAATCTGAACATAAACCTTGTCCACAGCTTACTGTTAGTTACGGACAGAAATGAAGATGCAAAGCTAGTACTCAGTTAACAGGACAAGCAGCAAGGACTAGTAACTAGAAATCAATGTAATTACCTTCAGGCCATTTTTGGGCAGGAAGCAGGATTCCTGTCACTACAATGTCAGTATACTCGTGCTTTTTCACACAGCCACTAACTTTGCAATCATGCCAAAGAGCAATAAAATTCAAATGTCAGTGCATGCAGCTTATTGCTCACAGTCCCTTTTGCTAGATTTACCCTAGGAGAAATAGTTAGCCTATAGTTAGAAATGATAAAGTATTATAATAATATATAATATATTAGAATAATATTATAATAAAATATCATTAAACTATTATAATAATATTATAATATAATAATAGTAAACTATTTCTAAATAGTTACCCTAGTTAGAAATAGTTTACATTTTCAACATATCCATGTTTTGAATTCTCAATGTAATCCTATTAGTCCAATTTAATTTATTCAGTCAACCCATTTTTAAAAGTTCTCAGGCAGAATAACAAAAATGGAGGTATCTAAATAAGTATTTTGTAAAATCTTTGCTTATGGTAGACAATAAAGAAATAAGAAATCATTTTTTATCTATTGGAGAAGTTTAACAGTAGAGAGACCATTGACTAATACAGCTGGGAGCTTTAATATTCCTATTTTGCCATGAGATTTTACATTTTGCAAAAAGTTAAAACCACCCAGCTCTCACAAATAGGGTGCCATATAACACGTCTTTAATTGCACAAACTACAGCCTCGTAGTGTTTCACCACACAAGGCTCTCTGGTCATCTGCTTGAAAAGGCTGAGTGACTCAAAAAGCATGTTGGATAGAACACAAGTAAAGCATAAAATGAGTCCTATTCAGTAACTCTGGGTCATCTTCTGTAAACTTGGATGCTTTAAAGTTGCCAGTGGGCATGCCTGAAGCGAATATGGATAGCTCCTATGTGAGTCCAGTCTCCATTTTACTGGTTAATGGAGCAAAAGTGATATATTCATGGGCAATGTTCCAACTGTTAATAAGTCAGCTAAAGCTATTATACACTCATCCTGCAGTGTTAGGGTGGTTTTGTCCAGTGCTTCCAGTTACCAGAATGTGGGGAAGAGAAAGAAACACAAGCGGAATTTCCATGCTTTAATTTGGTATCTAGAGGGAAAGGGTTTACTAGCTTTATCCCTGTGTAGTACAAGGGGAGCCATGGTGCTTCTAGTGACAAGCTGACACTGGAAGTTATACAGTTTTCCACGTAGTATCACACCTGATCTAATAAACTCTTGCAACACTAAGTTGTGTCTGCAATTCTAGCAATATCTGCTAGGTAGATAACCCTACTACTGTTAAGAGTTAATAATACTGAAAGCCTTTAAGAGGTTGATTACACTTAGATTTTAAAACTGCTGAAATGCATTAGGAGCATAAGCCTTACAGATCATTCAGCTCCCTGTTTTTGTAGCAGTTTTTGACTGGTATGTGAGGGCATATCAGATCAAACCCCTGCTGTTATGTCAGGAAGGAAAGCACTAACTGCCATCAGTGAAGGCATGATGAGAGACTATCACAGCAGAGACAAGTGTGCTGCTCCTCCTCTTATACCAAACTTACACTGGCTTTGTACTGACTACACTGAAGTTTTTCCAGTTGCACATTGCGAGTAATGCAATGATCTGGAACCACACAAATGATACAAATTATGAGGAAAAAAATAACAGTGAAAAAAATCTGATTTGAAGACAACACCAAACCCTGTATTTTTATCTCACAAGAGCCTGGTCACCTATTTCTTTGATAGCTACTTACTTAGGTCCTCTTGTAGCTGCCAGCTGCACTGAAGCTTCTGTACAGACTCTTTAAACTTTTGTGGTATTTCAGCCATTCTAACAATTCACATTTTCAATAATAAATAATGTACCCCTATAAAGTCACCTGTACACCCTGAGAGAATTATAGCTTTTATTATGTACAATTGGGGGTATATTAATCCTTACATTGAAAGATTTTTTTAGTGACCTGTCAGAAAGTTAGACAAATTATAAGAAATAGCAAAGTAAAATTACACTAAATGTCCTTTAGCAGAACCACTGAAATGCCCTCTGCAAAATATGGGATTGTTTAGTTAGAGGAAGAGAATCGAGGGACAGACATGATCATTTTTTGTGGCATAGCTCTGGGGCTGATTACTTGAGCCAAGTGACCAATCTGGGAACTGTGAACCTCTGGACAGTCATTTTCTTGCCATTACTAGTGGCTGTTTTAACCTACTCACCTATTAATCTACCATGTATTTTCACTTGATTTATGGAACTTTCCTTCTGAGTAACATTTGGTAGAATGATAACCTCATTCAAAACAAGTCCTTTGTCTAAATTGGTCTGAACACATGGGAAATCGTTTCTGAGCAACAGAAATAAAAAGAGAGGAGGGGAAGAAGCTCGATTAACACAAATATTGCAATATAATTGAAATAATATTTAAAAAAAAAAAAAGACTTTTTGTGAACTTGTTTTAAAGGGTCAGAAATGTGTTTGAGCTGTACAAGATTAACCTTTATTCGTTTTGGAAAATGCAGACTTCAACAGCAATCCTCTGCAGTGGTTGCACTTGCTAAAAGTTTAAAACAGTAATTTTTTCCCAAGAAAGGTCATCTTGAGCTACAATGTCAAATAAATTATTTAGATTACTGAATTAGAAAAGTGAGGATCTGACAGGCTGAATTTTTTATGCACATTAGCCACAGTCAGGGTCTCAATATGCCCTTTCTATTAAGTGCACCCCCTCTTCTCATTAAAAATATCTCAATTTATTCCAAAATATTCTCCTTAGGATGTATCTCAGCATCTAAATAGCTGGTCCAATTTGCTTCTTGTACAAAACAGGAAACACTTTATTTGACTGCTGCTCAGCATTTTTTTCAGTATAAAACTGATATAAGGAATAATAGAATGGCTTAGGCTGGAAGGGACCTCAGAGATCATCTAATCCAACCTCTCTGCCATGGGCAGGGACTCCTCTCAACTAGATCAGGTTGCTCAAGGTCTCATCCAACCTGGCATTGAAGACGTTCAGGGATGGGGGAATCCACAATCCCTCTGGGCAATTTATTCCAGAGTCTCACCACCTTCATACTGAAGAGAATCTTACCACTAGTTTGTAAATTAAGTGACCAAAAATTTATCTTTAAAGTCTTCATGTAGTTATTAAATCGTATAATCTAGCAGAAGAAATATTTTTAGGAGAAGGAATATTTTGAAGGGTGAGAAAAGGATTGAAATAGAGAGGGAGTAACTTTTAAGTAGGTGCTATTTTCAGTTATGTCCTAGAGTTTTTCTAGGACAAAATACAACGATAAATAATAGTAATTATCAAGAAAGTTATCTTCATATGTAGCTGCTTACACACGTTTTACCTACAGGTGGACATTTGCATTTTGCATTCTTCCTCACATTCATAAATACTACTGATAATTATTTGAAGGCAGCAAAAGAACCTCTGTCCAAACCTGATGCCATGCAATTCAGTCAAACTACAACTGTAGTAAAACTCCATTTTAGAAAGCCCATGTTTACTCAGCACTGGAGAGGTCATTCTATAAAAAAATACTACACCAATGATAAGCCCCTCCTAATGGGACTCCTACTGTGATTTTTTTCCCCTCATAGACTATATGTACTGTGGAGTAAATTAAGTTCTCAGACTGAGCAGCCTGTCCAAAGTCTGGAATTGAAGGGCGAGACTAAAAGGGGAGATACTTTCAGCTTACCAGCAAAAATAGCCTCCCTCCACCCTTTCCAAATCCAACACAATAAGGTACCTAATCTTAAAAAAATCACTTTGCTAACATTCAAATGCTACTCAATAGTATATGGTGTCATAGCAGGTTTCCTCCTAAGCCTTTCAGTGCATGCAGGTAAGGTAGGTAGTTGTGTGGAAACACAGAGGTGGTGCAGCTCCAGGGAACCCAGAAGGCAATGGGCAGTGTACCTTCTAAGGGCTGCATCTCATTCGTCTCCTAGGACTTAAGTACACCTTGCATATACTCCATAGAGAAGAACACTAGCAAAACATAGCTGTGCATCCTGGAAAGAACTGAAAGAACACCACTCAGGCTAGTGTACAGCAGAAGTACGAGTAACACACGCATGTGTGTGTTCGTTGTGTACAATTGCATGTAGTCAAGTCCCCTTGAATGAGATGATGGCAGGAAGAGCTGTCCTAAAGGACTTAATCCTTATGTGCTTTTTTAAATTTTTTTTTCTGGAAACACCTGAGATTTTTGTTGTTTTTTTACATATGAAATGTCTGACATGTTCAGGACAAACTTCCTATTGCCCTAACCTGAGACTGACCCATTTAAACTTTCTGTCTTGAAGTGACATCAAAAGTACTTAGTTATTTGTGCATCACTGAGAAGGGGGATTTAGTGAATAAGACAACCATAGACCTTACTTCTTGGTGATTCCTTCTTTGACAGGGTAAATCCCACAGAAAAACAGTGTTAATAGAGCATGACGATTTGAAGAATAGAGCCCTAACTGTTGACATTTCTGTTGTCAAGTCAGGTATTATGTTTTGATAAAGAAAAAAAAAATATTAGAAGAATTGTAGAAAGCTCTCTGGAAATTAATTTCTTGATGCTGCATTACTGTAAAGGTCATTAGTACATCTCCCACTCAGAGGTCTTTAATCTTTCCTGCTATGAATTCTTCATTTCTGGACTTGAACATAATTTACCTTTGTTAGATCAACAAAGTAGGAGTTTTAATTTCTAATATAGGTAAAATATTCAAGAGTCCTTTTAAAGTCTAAATTTAGGCAAAACCAGTTTATTTTTGAAAATGTTTGCACACTTTATTCACCTCTGTAATATTTGAAATGTGAGGTGAGACACACTGGGGAAAAGTGGGAAGAGTATATTGCTTCTTAAATTCAACTTGTGAATTAATAAGCGGAATAAAGTTCTTAAAAAGGTAGATCAGATTGGAAAATTGAATCGTGAAAATATGAAATAGGACAGTAAATAACCTCCCCAATAGTTTTCGCAGGCAGATCCTGACATCACAGCTTTTGATCATCTTTGCCCTGTGAAATACTCATGATTTGCACAGTTTAATTTTTCAGCTGCTTCATAAGGCAAAATGCTTCAATGACAACATGTTCATCAAATATGATACAAGTGCATTTGAACCATGACATTTAGTTAAATAAAAATAAAGATACTGTTTTTTCACTGCTTTTTTCCTTTTTATTAGTTCATTTATTTTTTGTCTTCATTTTGTCTTAATATGATTGTGGATATGCTTTGATCTACAATATTTGAGAAAAAAAAAAAATCCCCTTCCTCCTTTTAGTGATTTATGTGATTTTTTTATGCTAACATTGTTGGACTAAATTGATTCCACAAACTTTGAGAGGTTATAACGGCAGTAGCCCTGTGATAGAAATGTATTTTGCACTATATTATAGTGCAGTGCAACATTGGCAAAGCAGTTCACTAGCTGTTTACAGAAGTGTGTCTCAATTTAATCTCTGTAACAAGGCTGCTTCCAAAGAGACTGCATAGACCAAACTGTGACCTGGTTTATTAACTCTTGGAAGATGGTTGTTTTTGCTCTAAAGAATAATCTAGATTACTATTCTATTTTGCTTCAACAATTTAAACTAGTATCAAAGTTCTGTTTATCAATCTTCTGAATTCCTTTTCAAATTAACACTGAAAAGAAAATCCTTCCATCCATATATATGTAAATATGCAAAGCCAGCAGCCAAACAGTGACATTATCCACGGGTTTCTGTGGGCTTGACATAGAAATGAATGGGAAACTCTTCCAATATTGCCAGGCTTATATGATATATTTCTGCAATAGGTGAGAGAAAGCAGCAGCATTCCAGGAAAAAAAAAAAAAAAAAAAAAAAGGAAGAGCATTTAGCAGTTGGAACATGGACAGCTGTCACTGATAGCAGATGGTTTTAAAACTCGCATTTTAAGACAGCAGCTGACTGACTGTGTTAGAGTTAAAAGGGATACCCTTGATTGGAATATTGGATGAAATGCTTTTGTAAGAGGGTAGCTTTAACCACAAAAAGAGCAAAAAAGATTGTACAGATGTAAAATCAAGTATCTCTTCTAGTGCATCCCTTCCACAACTTTATTAGATAAACTATCAGAAAGATAGACTATTTATGTCAAAGTTTGTAGAGAAAGATGTACATGCTCTGAGTACTTGTAGGTGTTAAGTCCATATGACTCTATGACGTTAATTCAAAGATATTGTAGGACCGTTTAAAGAAAAAAGATGGGAATATTAAAGAGGAATACTTTTCCAGTCCTATAAAGAAGAGGGAGACGAATACAAAATCCTTCCTAGGATGGAATAATTCCTTTCAACAATATAGATTGTAGACTGACTGGAAACACAGCAGGCCTGCAGTCTGGGTGCACTGGTGGACAACAGGAGATGGGGACCTGCCATTGAGGTGATACCACTACCCACTCACAGGTTTTCATTGTAAGAATGTAGTCAGTGGGCCAAAGGAAAGCATAATTCCCTTCTGTCATGATGCTGCACCTAGAGTGCAGTGTCCTGTTTTGTTCTCTTGAGAGTGAAAAACTGGAGAGAGTCCAGCAGAAAGCCACCAAGATGTGTATGAGACTGGAGTACATGAAATATACACACATATATGTGATTTGTATAGATAGAAACAGAGATAACTCAGCTTGTTCAGCTTGCAGGCAGGGTTCTGTTTGCAGTCTTTGGTATCTAAAGAAGTTTTATGGAAAAGAGGGACCAGAACTATTCTCAGAAGTGTGTATGGAAAGATAAGTCACAACTGGAAGCAGCAGCAAGAGGAATTATTATTGGATACTGGGGGCAAAAATAGCAAACCCTTATCGAGATAAATTAAGCACTGAGCAAATTGTATAGAGAGGCTCAGTAGCCACCATCCTTGTGGATGTCCAAAAGCTGACAAAAAGGGCACTGAATCTCATCTAACATTGAAGTTATTCCTGCTTAGAGTAGGAGGTTAGATTAGGTGACTTCAAGAAACTGCTTCTAACCCAGTTTAAAAAGTCTAATAAATTCTACTTCTGCTGACTTAATGATTAGAGGTATTAGTCTAGTGACTAGAATAGGCTGGGAGAATTGTAAAGGTTATTATTTATCAAAACCAAAACTTCTTTTCTTAGTCCTAGTATGAAATCACCTTTCCAGATTGGAAGGACCTACCATTAGAAAAGTATTATCAAAATGCTTGCATCTTCAATACACCCAGTTATGATTTTAACCTCTAGCTGGGCCTCCTGTTTCTTACTTGCCTTCTCTCCTTGTCTAATCACCCCCTTCTTTTCATTTTCTCTTTTAATTTTTTGTTTCATATTCTATGAAAACATAGACAAGATCACAAAACAGAATTCCCACACAGTTAACTTTGACATTTGATAATCATGAACTATGGTTAATAAACTTAAAAATCTTGAACTCTGACAGAAAGCTTTGGGTATCCAAAGCAAATCTTCCACAAAGTTCCAGCAAGACCCCTTTGCAGAGAATACAGAAAAAAAAAAAAAAATAGGACCAGAGTTTGTGAACCATCAAAAGTGGAAATAATTGTTTAAGCAATAAATATAACAAGTGCTTCAGTGTTGTCCTAGAAAACAATGACATGTCGATGAAAAAAACAGTACTGAATTGCTGCTCTTATTGCAATTAAGAACATTTTCTTCATTTCGATGCTTATTCTCTACTGTATTTTCGAAATGATATTTTAGAGTTTTTTGAACTCTACTCAGAAACCTAAAATTTTGTAAACTCAGCTGGATATGTCATAATTCTTTATGTAGTATTTGCTGTGATTAGACTATCCACACATCTGGAGATTAGCAAGAAAAGTTGATGCCAATTGAGTTTGTGATGTCAGCATTTTTGTGCTTAAAAATGTATATTATTTAGCCAAAGAAAAGCATTTTTATGGATATTTTCTTGATGTCCTCATAGACTACTAACAAAAATTAAAAAGCATGAAAGTATCTGGCTTTGTTTTCCTAGAATCTAGCATGGTATATCAGTCACCACCTTGTTTTGTGATTTGTATTTTTCAGCAGAGAATGGACCTTATTTCAAGAACATCATAACCATATTTTATTAAAATGTTCACATGCAGTGATACAGGCATATTAAACATATGATACAGACACATGTTCTTCATCTCTACAAAAATCCCTATAGTCCTTTTGAACTTTGCTCTGGAGAGAAGAATTTGGCCTCTGTTTTTGACTGATTCTTGGTTACAATTATAATAATAATTAAATTGTAATCTAGATAGCCTCTAAGTAAACATATACCTTACATTTTTCTATTAAATGGTTATTAAATTTCTGAACACAGACATGAGTCCCTAATGTCCAGTTAGCTGTAAAAAGCTCTTACACAGCTTGGCTGGCATATGACTTGAACAATGGATTTTGAATTCTATGCAATTTTTCTTTTCCCAAAGGCTAATTAAAATCAATTCTATGGCAGTTCTCTGCTTTTAGAAAAAATGCTGTGGGTAGATGTCTCAATCATTAACAATATGGTGCTGCTGGATTAAAAACAAATTTCCAAATAACATAACAATGACAGTTCATCTATGATAATCCATGCAACTGTTAATGAACAAAACCTGTTCTGCCTCTATACCTGAATATTTGTTGATGGCATCTGAATATGGAGATGTCGAAAAGCACTTTTTTTGTTATATTTTAAATCTATGTTCATTTATCTTAAGTATGCAAATTTAATAACATTCTGTACTTCACGGAGTATTCAGACGTTAAAAATATGAGCTTTCATAATTATTATAAATATAAAATATATCAGAATTTAGTTCTAGAGAAAAAATACTCTCTCTGATTACACCTAGAGGCACTCAACCTTTTTTTAGATATAGCTCTCAAGTTTAGTCCTTAAGTGTTTTTAATATAGGCTGACTGATCCAAAGTCTGCTCTTACTTTACACCTTGTAAACCTAGTCTGAGATCAACATCAAAACATTCCTGAAATGTAATAGAGTCTAATTTAAAATCATTGGACCCAATGAAGCTGAAATCCTTTCTTCAATGAAGGTCAATGAGTTTTGTCACTGGTATAGCTCAAGTGAGGGTTTTACTTCAGGAGCTGGAGATGTAAATGGGAATGCAAATGAAAACAGAGCAAGAATGAAGATTTTAGTAAGTATTTAGGAGAGAAGATGTGTGGTCAGTAGAAATGAATATCTGCAATTGAATAAGAGTCAATGCAGCACAGATATCAGATCTTAAACATTTTGTTCCTTTGTGTCGTTTTTTTATAGTAGGGTTGCTGTCTGACTAGCCTTTGAGAAGGGGCTATCATTACCTTTCATGTGAAATTATTGTAGTTAGAAGCACAGAGCTGAAACATAATCTTATTTCCGAGTTAAAGAATTACAAATGTAATTGATGTACATTATATAGAAGTAAAAGTCCTTGTACTGACTGATTTGGCATAAGAATTTGCAGCTGAGTCCCTTCTCAGATTACTAGATTATTTGTTATTTTGGGGTTGTTGCATTTCATCTCCATCTATTAGACACAAGAAGCCCTCCCAGACAAATAGTAATTAAATCTTATGGATTCCTGTGAGCTGTACTTTAGATATATCAATGTTTTTAATCAAAAAGAAAAATATTATCAGGGGATTAATAATTAGCTCTTCTGAGAAAAACAAACAAAAATATACACTCTTACTGCTCCCAACCATTTTTTGTTCATGGCAACAGCTTCCAGGAGGGTCCATATCATAATGCGTTCAGAGACTGACTTGAGGCTGATTGGTCTGTTGTTTCTCAGATCTCCTCTTTAAGAAGGGTGGAGAGAGATAGTTGTGCTTTTCCAGTCATTCTAGTCATCCAGGATTTGTCCTGATCTGCATGAATTTTCGAAGATGTAATAGAGTGACTTTTCAGTGCTGTTAGTCAACTCAGCACCCTCAGACCATCCTACCAGGTCCCCCAGATTTACATATATTGAAAATGTAAACTGTTCCTGACTCTCCTCTTAACTCAGTGGTTCACTGCTTGCTTTGTTGTTGCTTCTTGGCACCGAGATGTGGGGGATAGCTTTACCCTTGAATGCCAAGGCAGAGAAAGTGTTTAGTATCTCAGCCTTTCTTTATGTCATGTTTAATTAACCTGTCAACTTGTACTAACTTGTCCAGCAGACCTGCATCTTGTCCTTCTGCTTGCTGCTCATGCACTTAACACCTTTTGTGTTATTCCTGGCATCTTTTGCCAGTTTGAGCTCCAGCTGAATTTTTGCCTCCTTTGCACCTCCAAGCAAAAATTCTATATTCCTTTCTGGGACCATGTCTAAGAGTCATTGCTCAATACCTTATATTGCTATCCAGAATTGATACCTGTCTTTGATTACTCGTATTTTCAAAAATATCAATAATGTGTAAAATTCACAACAACAAAATTAAAACAGCAACAATTGAGTTATTGTGGTGTCACCTGATCTGCTAGGTTCTTCCCTGAGCATTTGCAAAACTGTTTATGAGTCATTTTGACACTGTTAGGGTAGTCAAAAGGGAATACCTTATATGATTATAGAGATGTACTTCCAAGTTCTACATAGAACATTTTGACATCAGTTCATGGTCAATCAAGCTGCTACTACACAAGACTGCATTACCATAATGAATGGTATAAGGACTGTGTGTGCTTGTGCAGAGAAAATGAATGTATCTATGTATACTACAGGCTATAGGCCTAACTCGAGAGAATTTTTACATAGGCATCTTTGAAGAGACATTATGAGAAGAAGCAAATAGAGGCATGTGATGCAGACTGGTGAAGAACACAAGAAAGTGTGCACTGTGAAACATGCATGTGCACACAGAAAGCATGCATTTATTATGGATAAAATTAAGTATGCCTGAAGGCATTTATAGAGAAGAGTATTTTTATAGTGCATGCATCTGTGTGAGGGAATTTAGGCATAGAGTTATAAACCTGATTATGTATAGATAAAATAATATTTGGATTTGTGTATGAGATAGGACATTGAATGTGAGGTAATGCCAATGTTCACTCCACATATATATTTATGTATGGACCTGAAATTTTAAATAGATGGAGCTGTAAGAAGCTTGGATTGGTGGAGAAGTGGGAAAACAAGCAGAAAATTTAAAAAAAGCAGCAAAACAAAGCAACAACAAGAAACCTAACCAAAACAAAACTACACACTAATATATAATAGCAATTTCTTATGTTGCCTTGTTAAAAATTTTTACACTTTCACTGTATCACTTGGAAAAGTATCATTATTTTCTCATTTTCTATCAACTAAGTTTAGACAGTATTTATATGTCCAGCAGGACAAAAAAACCCACAGTGGTTATGTTATTTTTCCTGTTATTTACTTTATTTTTAAAGAGTAGCCTCACTTTGCCATACAACTCTTTTCCAAAAATTTCCCAGTATCTAAGATATTTGCTAATATGGGAAGAATATTTTTCTTTTCATGCATTTCCTTAGGAAAAAAAAATCTGTAATATACCTGTACCATTAAACAGCTCGATGCACTCGTTGTTACTTCTGCTTTGAGTGGTACATCCCACCCTACCAATCATTATCAAAACAGACTTTGCTGCTAATTTCCTGGAAGATTCAAATGCTCCTATTTGAAGGTCATCTCAAAGGATAGTTAAAAGAGCTTTTTCAGTAAAATATGTATATTTACAAGAGCATGCTTAAATGGTCACCAGGGAAGATAAGCTATCAGTGAGTAAAGAGATGTCTTTCCTTATACAGTTCACACACCATTGAAGCAGATAAAATTGGTTTGTACCCAGCCTATGAACACACAGTTAGGAACTCCGTCCTGAAAATTGATCTATAATACTGAGATAAAATTCAAGGCATCTCTTTTCATAAATATCTAACTGTAACATCAAAATTCTACTGCTCTTGCCTGAATAACCATCTCCTGTATTTCCAGTAGTTAAGTGGAATGACTTCACTCGTGTGCTCAAGAGACAGGGAAACAGGCTGCATCCATAGATAATTAGAGCATTAGTTTTAATGCACTAAGATGTGAGTCCAAGTTTACAAGTATTGAAGTCAGATGCATGACTGACTACAAAATGTTAAGATTAAATATGTGTTTATTTTTAATAACAAAGGCATCCAATATTCATTAACGTGTCTTTTTTTAAGTCCCTCTATGCAGCTTTGTATTCCTGGTCTTGTGTGTTGACCATCTCTAGTGCATAACAGTGGCACATTACCCTGCATTAGAAACAAGCAGGATTATAACATTACCAAGGCTCACTTCTGCTCTCTTAGTTCACTCTGTGGTTGTGACCTACCTGCACAAGCCTAAATTCAGCACTGTATGAAATTTTTAGGCACAAGGGTGTATATATGCTTTAGTGTTGTTAAAACACACGGTAAGCTCAGAACATGCAAAATCAATTGTGGGCATGAGCAAGCACATAAGGACTATTCACAGATGGAAAGTGCTCAGACCTTATTAACTAGCACACAGCCGCAATTTTAATGTATTATTGGAAAAAATGAAATCACATTGCAGTGGCTCTCACGTGACAACTCCTACAATTTTCCCTTAGAGCTACCATTCACTTCTCTTCACATTATGCTTTACACAACACATAAAGTCTGTAAGTAAAAAAAAACTATGTGGGAAACTGGAAAAGATATTAGACTTAAGCCACTTGCTGCTAGAGTCAATAGCTAAATGTCCTGCTGACTGGAACGAGAAACAAATCCTGGCCCTTTGTTTCACAAGAAAGCATACTGGGATGTGATCTATGTGATGAAGGCATATAAAAATCTCCTTTTACATTTAGTCTATTACCTGATAAACAGTCAAAGTGCAAGACATTCCTTTAGAAGAAAGCCCATTTTCCCTTTTTTATTTTTTTAATGGTGTGTTACAAGGAAAAGATAAATGAAAATATATTTTATTTCTAATTCAATTTTTAGCTAGTGGACATCTGACAGCAAAACACAAGTTAAGGGAAAGTGCCTGAGTCTAGAGCAGAGAAGATGATGTGCTGTAATCATTGAAGAAAAAAGAAAAAGCCATTTATTTTCTTCTGCTGGTATAGTTAGTGATTTGCTAAAAAAATATATATATGGAAAACTCACTCAAGCTTTTGTGATAATAACAGACAAAACCAGTTTAGCTGATTCTCAGCTCAAACCACCTGAGGAATTATCTTACTGGAAGCTCTCCAGAAGAACAGAGCTTTAAGAACTGGATTTTGGGGAAAGGTCATTTCAGTCCTCTACTCACTTCAGGGAACCTCTGTGGGGAATGAAAAGGTGGTCCCATCATCCTTTTATTTATGGTGTACAGGATTTGAGATGGGTAGTATAAAAAGGTATTTATAATTGCCTTTCTAATGTGTAAACATTAGAAGTCTGGAGGAGCAGAGAAGGAAGCCGTATGAATACGAAGCTTCTACTCCTTCATAAACATGGGGAGTGCCACTACAAAACTACTTAAAAATGCCTGGAATGACAGAGGAGATGGCTCCCACTCTTAGAGGAACTCATTTTATCTCTTCACATTCAACACTTTCGAGATTTGCCATTAACAAAAACTGGTGGTTCATATGGAGTATGTATGTAGATTTCAAGGGCAAAGGATTTCAGTGGGTACAAAGTACTGTCAAACACACTTTGATATATTCTGCTTTCTTCCACATATCATGAGGAATCTTTCCTCTTCCTTCACTGCTATACCAATTAAACTTTCTGCCTGAATGCAGCAGACCTCAAAATACAGCTTTTTTGCACTATCACGATTAAA
Source organism: Ceyx melanurus (assembly GCA_024611195.1). Taxonomy (NCBI): domain Eukaryota; kingdom Metazoa; phylum Chordata; class Aves; order Coraciiformes; family Alcedinidae; genus Ceyx; species Ceyx melanurus. Next base: position 22,913 of record JANHGL010026464.1, on the reverse strand, counting down.
AATTTTGGGAAGTACAGTCCATAATTCTGATGAAACTGTGTGGTAGTCACACAGCTTTTACAAAGGGTGATTTGTCTGTTAATAAGATTGGGAAAACACCTATTTTGACCATCATCTCATTCTCACTATGAAACATCTCAGTGTCAACTTTCAAATTATCATCCCTTCATTTGATTCATATTGAAAAATGATCGCTTTACAATGCTGATTTCAGTTTCTAAATTACTTGGATGTATTACTATTCAATTTAAAGCTATGCATAAAAAGGCCACTCTCTTTTCAAGTGGTCAATCTAAAAGTGTGACAGAATCAGCTTCTTAGCACATGCATTGAAATATATGTGCCCATATGAAAGCAAAAGAAAAATCTATCCTTGAAAGAGTAGATACTTTTCTCTTTGAAACAGTCTTTCAACAATAGTTTTAAATGCTCATTGGGAAAGATAATAAAATTCTAGCTTTTTAAAATCTGAATAATTATATTAATTTTAGTACCTTTTAGAAATACTTCCCTCTTCTGTAAGAAATCATTTAGACATTACCTTTCATTGCTTTGTTGAATGGAGATATTGTAAAACAAGTTATGGCTGATTCCTCTTGTGTGTTGCTGATTCACTTCGTCATAAGAAAGAATTTAAAAGTGATGCAAGCAATAGAGCTACAGAAGGGGAAGGCAGGAGATGAAAGTTAAGACTGTCTTACCTCATTTAGATATCCACTAACTCTTTTATCTAGATTCACTTACTCAAACCTAAGGCCTGTGGTCTTGTTTAATATCAGCCAGTAATAAAGAGCTCTTCAGCTAAATACAGCTATATTCAACTATTAAGTGCAGCTCTTGAAGCAGTCATTGTGGAAAGGGGAGTCTAAACCCTTCAATGTCAAGGCGTTTAGAGGCACTCTAGCATCAATCAAGGTCTAAGTCCAGTAAGTGCCTGCTTACATTTACATGAAATATTCATACAGCATTCAGTTTTGCTTTTCTCTCTCCTAATCATCACTTTTAGGAAGAAGCTACAATCATCACAGTTAAGGGAGGGCGTTATGAGATGTGTGGTACCTTTCAATGTCAGGCTTCCTGCAGATAGCTGGCTCTGTAATGAGGCAGAACACTGTATAGACTACCAAAGGTCTTCCTCATTATGGTGTTACCATGCACTATACATATTAAAGTATACAACTTAAAGCAAATGAAAGTATTTAATTAACCATAGCAGATCTGTCAAAAAGTGATTTGAAATCTTGAAAAATTTTTAACATCGCCATTAAGTGAACAAGGTTTCCCCCCCCCCACATGAACTCTTCAAAACCAGCATTCAGCTCTCCTGCTACATTCTTTTTAACTGTAGAAGCACACAGAATCATTTTAGACTGAGTGATTTATTATTTTCATATTTTTTTTCTGATGCTTTTCATACAGCTGTTTAGAGCTTTGAAAAAGTAAAGCACTATAGACTAATATTATTATCCAGTGTTAGCTAGAGACCATCACTAGTCTTTTTCCCCTTTGAATATAACATCAACAAGCCTGTGTAAGTATTTATCTACTATCCTTGACGGTTTGTAATACATTAACCTCAGTGCTCTGGGTTGTTTAAGCAAAATAATAACATTGTAGGGATTTACTCAGGAGTTTAGGCTAAATAGAAACACTGCTCAGTGCCTTCTGAATGAAGTATAAAAAGCATTTCTCATCATCTTACATTTAGCCTTACAGCACATTTAGTTACTCCAAAACTACTAGCAGTATAATCTATAATCTCCTTTGTTATCAGACTATTAATATCTGAAATTTAGATCTTATAAAAACTACTAACATATAATGCCTTTAGTTATTTTGATTTTGATGCAGAAATAACAACAGATCATAGCAATACTCATCCTACAAAAGCGGAAAAATGTAAAAGGATATCTCATGCAGCTGATGCTGAAATTAACCATGCAAAATTATATTCAATTATTCAACCATTCTATTTAAAAAAAAACAAAAAACCAAAAAAACTAGGATTTTAGGGATCATGTAGTTTTGTGTTTATTAAAAGTCTAAGACTTGCAAGAAGAATGTAAAGAGCAAGATTTCTACAGTTAACAAATTACCTACTACCTTTTTTTTTTTTTTTTTTTTTTGGTAGCATTTTCCTCTTCCCTCCCTTTAAACATTCATACAGCAAAGTAACAGCATTTGCATTATACTCTCATGTTCAGCTTGCTGGCATAATCTGTTTTGATTTTTCTCGAAGGAATCCATGTTCTCTAATAAATTACTATGCCAGAATTGAAGCTGATTGCCTAAGAATTGAATATAAATGGCAATGTACTGAAACTTAGGAAAACATCCAAAGATATGAATTTATTTGTTATTTTTAAAAAGCTCAACATATTTGTTTACTTTAAAAACAGTTAAAACTGAAGCTATCTTCTTTTATTATGTTCCCTAAGTAATAATAAAAATAGAAAGCCATGATCGCACTGTGCACATGGGAAAAGAAAAAGGCAGCTCTGAGTATCTGTTCTTCTAAAGATTAGAGCATAGGTAATCAAAACCAATTTGAAACAATTTGGGCCAATAATCTTCATTTACCTCAAATAAAGACAGTCATACTTAGAAACATAGAATGCAACTGTATACCATTGTTGAACATAAAAGCATTTACTATACAAGCCCACGAAGCATTCTTGTTCATTCCCCTGCATCTCTACTTGAGAGAAACCATATTCTAAGAACAAACTAGCACTTGAAAAACACGTTATTTCATTTTCCCCTAATTTGGAATGAAATGTACTTTAAAAAAAGAAGAGGAAAGACAGAAGCTAATGACATGAAGGTGTGTAGGCAAGGTATACATTATAAGCTAATTTATAACACTGAAGAAAGATCACACAATATCTGTCTCAGAACAGGAACAGAAAAATCTTCCCCGAGGAGACCTCACTGAGTTTTAAGAAGTAATTCATAGAAGGCTTATGGAAGATACGGTGCAGCAGTAGACACATCCCTTCTTTATAATACACTTTCCAACTTCTTACTATGTTTCTCTCTTAGAATCAGATGCTGTGACGTTCAGAACTCCTTCTGGGATCTACTGAGAGCCCACAATTGCCACCAAATTTAGTGAAATTGAAGGTACTTGTCACATTGACAGTTTCAAGCTACTAATTTATAAAGTATTCTTTTTATTGTATTTTCTTAACAGCGTTGCAATTTATTAGCTATGATAACAATCTAAACTGTATTATTGTACATACACTATTGCAATAAAATATTTTCATTAAATGTTGTATTTTGTGCTTTCTAATTCTGCTTTTTGTCAATAGCATTTCCAAATGTTCAAGACCTTGTTAGATAAGATCTTTAAAAAATGTGTCTGTATTGAGTGGTATAAATAGAAAACAGATGAACAAAAAATAGCCAGAGGCTACTTGGGATTCAAACATATTTTGAACAGCATTTAGATCTAAATTGCCATTTCTAGTAAACTTTAAAAAAAAAGAAGAAAAAAAATACTACCCCCCACCCCCCTAAACCTTAAATTTAATATAAGCTTCTTACAAACCCAGTCTTACTCATCTCTGGTACCACCCATCTTGAATAAAACAAATCCTCAGGATGGAAATGTAGTATTTCTTTAAGTCTGACTCATAAAGTGGCATTTATTCACCTCCCTGCACGTAAGCTAGGGTAGATGTTCAAAGTTGACTTCTGTTTTTTGGTCTGACATTATCTATTGAATTCCTATTTGAACATTTCAAATGACTAATACAAAATAGACCTCTGCTTCTTATGAGGCATTTTTGGGGCTCTTTGAGACAATTTCAGAAAGATGTGCTATCAGTTGTGCTTTGGCTCACGTTTCAAGCTATGATGAAACCTGCTGAAATTTGAAGAGTTTGAATCCATTGTAACCCATCATGTCAGTGGGATATCTTTAATCCCACAAGTTGTGGGAACTTATGTATACTGTTAGCTTTTGATCTTGCTACAATGATTCTGAACATAACTGGCAAAAGCAATGCTAGTCAGACATAAAAGAATTTACTCTCCCTTGTTCTGCTTCCTAAAGTGTTCTCAGAGCACTGAATAAAATTAGGCTTTACTTTGTGTGAATGTGCAATACAATGATTTTGAGTGCAGACTTCTACCAAATTCAGAATACAGAAAGGTTACCAAATACAGTATCTTTTTGAACAGTTACCTCTAAAACAGATATGGTTTCTGAAAATGTAAATATTATTTATTAGCAATATTCTCTTTTGCTGTATTTACTCTTAAAATTGGTATATCCTGTTATGCAGGATCACAGTACACACTGATGTAATATACACGTATCTTACCATATGTTTTTACTTTACATCTATGCTTCCCAGATATTTCTTCTAACAACCTTGCACTTTTGTACTTTCATTACTTGTGTGAAAAATATTCACTACCCAGCTTTGTGTTTTGTTTTATTTGCAAATGTCTCAAACATCCTTTAGAAGACTAACTATCTGACTTCATCAATGACTGTTTGTCTATGTGATGTTGCAGGTGTCAATGACATATGAGCACAAGGCTGCAAGTCCAGCTTGATAGATATGTGCAGCCTGTGTATTATCAAAAATGGATTACAGAAATTCAAATGTGTTTTTAATGTCACTTTGAATTCATTTTAAACTTTTTTTCCCCCCTTGCAGTATAATCCAGCATGATCCACATTACTGTATTTTAAAATGATGGATAGGTTACCATCCAAATTATTTGTAAGACATAAATGACCATTGTATGTCTCTTTGAAGTCAAAGGATGTATTCTGTATGACTCAATCATTAAATCATCTTACAAATGTCTAACAAAGCACCTGCATTTAACCATATTTCTTATATTTACATTTTTGGCCTGTTTCTAAGATCAAGCATAAATCCATGAGGCCACTTTAGAACTTCAGAACTTCCTTATTTTACATATCTACTGCTCATTATCCACAAGTTATTCTGTCCCCCTATATTAAATTACTTTATGCTGCAGCTTAAACGAACATGTCTTGCTTTCATCTAGCATTTCAAATAGGGCAAAGACTGCTGTACAATTTCCAAACACAACTGTGCTAACAGAGATGAATTACTACAGTTTATATAATTTATATTAGGAATTCATAGACCTAGCAAAAGGGATTAGTACATTTTATTTCAGGGTAGGAGATGATCCTGTCATTAATGGTCGATACTTTCATCATCTTTTAAACCTGAGGAATTTCCTGGGTGACAAGACTGTAAGGACATATCAGGGATTCACAGCTGTGAGCTTTATCTGGCCGTGTACTGCTTTACTCTCAGTATGTGGACTATGTTCCATCAAAACTGGATTAGACTGTCAATCATGTCCTGCAATGTATATTGTATTATGATTTTTTGAAAATGTCACTGAGATCAGAGTAATTTCTTGGCTAATTGCATCTCGTCTCTTCTTAATACTGTGCATTTAATGGTTTCATTACCTTACATGACAATCACAGAGTCTAGTCCAGCATTAAGGGCAGTTTTCTTTAAAAACAAAGGAAAAAAGAGAAAATATAAGGAATCCTCAATCCTTTTAATAACATGAAAAAAATATTTAATACTCTTCTGTATTTGATTAAAGGAAATAAAAATGTGTTTGTGGTGTGCATATTGTTCCCTATGGTCTAAGATATACATACTAGCGGAGATTGTTTCTCTAATCCCAAAAGCACACCTTATGCTTAGCACAGTATTTTCTTCTCTTCTACTGTTATGGAAATAGATTAAAGAAAATATTAACCTTTAAGAAACTGTCACTCATTACTCACAAAGCCTCCATTTTATGTATACTCGTCTCAAGGGAAACTCTCCCAAACACAAAAATATTTGTGTTTCAATATTACCCATTTAGGCATGAGAGATTCATTTAGATGAATGTTACAGTATGTTTCCCAATGTTTCATTAAATGATAGTTTGCCAACAGCAAAATGTTCTGATGATATGTGTCAAAAGTAGCAAAATTGTGGGAGTGTTTACAGCAGTATTGAAGTGAAACTTCTTTTGGTTGAAAATAACAATCGTCTTAGAATCCAAATGATTATGGGGAAATGTATCAGCTATTAGGGAAGACATACATGCCATCACAATCTTATGACAACAAAAAACAGCGTTGTGCCTAATTTAGATGTTATTCTTTAAGATGTTACAACTACTTAAAGCAGGAAGAAACTGCTGTCTAGTCAGAATGGCTGCATGAAACACAGAGGTGTAGGTGAGGATGGTGGTTCAGGATGGGACTGACAAAAAAGTATTTTTGATCATTGTACTACATTAGCCCTGTCACACTGAAATAAAAGCTGTTATCACTGTGGTCTATTATATATGCCTAAAGCTGAACATGCACTTCCTCTCCTGGAATTGTTTTGTTCCTTTAAGCAAAGGAAGGGTTGTCTTCATTTTTGACATACAACTTGCCTCTAAAGACCCTCATACTCCACCAGGCGATGCAAGGCATCAGCACTTCTATCATTCTGTAGTCCTTCCTTTTCTTCTCTATCAACTAATTGCAAGTTACAGAGCAGAGAATACATGGGAAAGATAGGCATATATTGCAAGGATTCCTGGTAGGGGTGCTTGTGATGAAGGACACTCTTGGTTTGGTATCTGACAGCAGCCAGAATATCTAGTTCAAATTTGCTGTGGCAGGTAAAAGGAGTGTCAATGTTAAAATATCGAAAGTGTTTGTAAATACTGTAACTTGCTGGCCATTTGCATCCAGTTTGAGAGTCTTGTTCCAAACATTAGCATAAATGTAAGCTGACATCTTTCTAAATACACTTCACTGATGGTTTGGTTAAGAATGCCTTTTATTTAAACATTACAACACATTTGATATTCTTGTAAAACAGGAATAATGATTAAATACTGCATAAAAATACAGTGGAGAAAACAGGTTGATCTTATCAGCAGATGTGCATGTGTAAAGTTGTTGTAAAGTCTGTTTTCCATTACTGTAATATTTCCTTCTATTCCTAAGAATAAATCGAGTTAGTGATGCTATTAAGATAGGCAAGTGATTGCATAAAAAACGTGTACATCGTGGTATGTCTAAAGACAGTAAGCAAGCTAGAAGCATGAATGAATTAAACAATGGATGTGTAAGGGAAGCTGGCCTTTCTCTTACAAGAGAAGGGGTGAGGAGAAGAAGAAAAGGTGTTTTATATACCCAATAGTATCTAAAATTAGATGATTTCCATGCTATGTAAACCATATGGATAGAGAAACAATTCATTTCTACCAATTAAAGGGCATGATGTTTGTCGCATATATCTGGCACACACTATGCTTTACTAAAGATCTGTTGGTAGGTAAGAAAGAAGGAGATATTCTCATAAGAATATTTTGATAATTCCTTTTCTCTGGAAGTACAGCACATAGAAGACTGTTCCTTAGGTTAGCACCTTTGTCTGCAAGGCATACATAGAATAACACTCTGTGAATCTGGTTCACATCATGGGCTGTGTGATGGCCTGTTGGTCACTTCCTCTAACAGCTCATCCGAATAGAAAATGAACAAATTAAAACTTCATAATAAAAAGCACAATCTATTAATAGTAGAATATACTAATTTTATGTTAATCATGGTTTAATTTACGGTGACAGTAATTTTGATCTCTATTGACATGGGTGTAAGAAAGCCACTATTGCCAAATAGAGAGGACGTGCCCATCCTGGTTGACCTGGAATATCTTGGAGATTCCTGTTATCCATTTGAATATGATTAAGTCTACTTTTCACAACAGAGCTTAACTTGTAGTACAATGACCACACCATCAGAGATAAGTGTGTTTTCTGTGATGTAAAATAACCCTTTGACAATATTTTATGTCTGTGAAAACATAAATGTCTCTTTGACTTAGAAATCACACTCTATCCATAGAAGAAAAAAACCCACCAACAACAAAAAACCTCCACCCAAAACAAACAAAAGAAACCAACAAAAAACCAAAACACAACAATACCATATTTCAGAAGTAAATAGCCTCTTCTGTCTACTGTGATAAATTAGTCTAAATAGGTAAATTTATTGCAAGAACTGAAAAAAAATATATATCCGAGAGTATGAATTAAGGTCCTCTATATGATGAATACACATTTTCAGACACCACCTGGAAATCAGACAGATTGTTTCATTTCAAATCTTAGTAATATTATTTTAAAAATTCCTTGATCACAATTTACTCAAATATTCATCCTTGGGCAAACTGGGAAAATCATGTAAGAATAGGTAGAAGTGAGGACACTAAACTTTCCTTCATGTGCAGCTATTTGAAGCATGAAGAAAGCTGGGCACAGATGGGTGAGGATATGTTGAGAACTACAGCAATACCTGAACATTTAATGTTTCAAGCTGCTTAATATATTTTCATGATCAGTGAAGATCTTTACTAACATATTTAGAATGTGTGGATAATTTGATAATGTTGTAGGACAAGCACACTCCCACTCTTCCCCCAAAAAAGTAATAAATTACATGACTAACAGCATTCCTGCTCAATGGACTATCCCCTACTTATGGACAAGCTAAATATTTTATCATTCCTTGTGCTATACTAATTATGTAGACAAAAATAATAGATATCTGAAAAATAATAATGGTATGTATGTACAGCATAAGTTACTTAACTAGTGAAGAAAAATAACTGTGCTCTATAATGTGAAAGAGATTTCAGTGAAGATTCTTAGTACGCTTCAAAACTGAAGACCTGGATTTTGGATCAATGACTCTTCATGAATTTCACGTTAAGTTTAATCTACATTGATCATAGGTCTCTTCACACTCTTATGTTTGCAAGTACTTGAATAAATTTGATTTTATCAAAATAGAGAAATTTAAGTGCAAACTCAATGAAATGACTGGAAGCTAGAAATTGCAGTCTGCTTTGAAATTAAGCATAGAAAACCCTCTAGGGTCCCTTTTTCTCTAATGCTTATCCCAAATTCTAGAAAACTATGGATTTTACATCATCATCGGTCAGAGGCTTGGATTAATAATTCTTCTTTTTCCTTATATCTACTAAGATCAGCCAGTTATTTTGATGATATTTGATGATGGCTTGAAGAAGATAAGTGGCTGCTTCTACTCCCTCTCTTTATTTTAGAATGAGGGGAAAAACTCCATGCTAATAAAATATTTTCCCTCTACTTTCCAGGGCTACAACTACCATATTATGTAAAGACTACTTGTTGCTTGGAAAACAGAATCCTTTAATCCTTTTTTTCCTTTTTTTATCCTACAGTAGAAGAACAGGAAAAGAAAAGAACATGAAAAGATGATGTAACATTGACCTTCAATTACCTCCACTCTTCTGATTCCTTGTCTGCCTGGCAGAATGTCATCTTGGCTATGCTGTTTATAGTGGCATTTAGGGAAATGGGCAACACAAAAGCTCAGAGTTAACGCTGTTTAAATATACTTTCTGCTCAGAAGTGACCTTGGGGCTATGCTAAAATAACTTGTGGAGTTTTGTGTTGTCTGAGCAGTGCAAAATTGCTTCAAGTACTACCTCATCTTGACTATTTGGAGGGATCTCAAAATCCCTTTTAGACTTGTGACTGATCTAAGGACCAGGACAGATAGGAATCCAGTGTAGGAGTAACTACTGTCTAGTGGAGACCCACTAAAGATGGATGACTAGTCTCTCCTCCCTGCACAGAAATACAGAAAGTGAGAAAATAAAGATTTGTCTTCACTTCAGGTTTCGAAAATGTATCTCATACTATTTGACTATGTAATGCACAATGCTCCTTCAATGCACCTTCCACCACAATGCATACTTGTGATTTTTGAATAAATATTTGTAGGAAGTTGTTAGATTAAAGAATAATTTAGATAAAATTAGCTTATTAATAAGAATTCATAAAAATAGTGCTGTCTAGCAAAAAAACCACAGAGGTTTATTTGTTTGGGGATTTTTTTTTAAGATACAGCCTTTTTGTTGTTGTTGTTGCTTTAATGTAAGTAGAAAGATTAGTAATTTCTCTCTCCAGATATTTTTAAAATTTCACTGTGACTGAAGATATTGACAGAATACTTAGCAACCTCCAGGACACTACTGAAAGCACATTCCTCTAGATTTTTCTTGATC
>JANHGL010026463.1:0-19293 GCA_024611195.1 Ceyx melanurus | reverse complement strand
CTGCTGCTGCCCACCCCAGTGCTGGCACAGCCAGGCTGCTGGGGGCTCCTTGTCCCCCTGGGCACTCTCTGCCTCACTCCAGCCCCCTCTCCACCAACCCCTTTCCCTTGGGCACTTGCCAGCTGCTCTGCCCCAGCCTGGAGCTGCAGGGGGTTGGGGTGACCCCAAGGTGCCCCTCAGCCCACTGGGCTGTGCCCATCACTCCAGACCCCTCTGGAGACCCCCCCAGCAGCTCAACACCCCCACCCAGCTTGGAGCCAGCTGCACAGGGAGTGTCCAGCAGCTGACAGATAAGGACAGTAAACAGAACACACCCCAGCTCTGAGCCCTGGGGACACCAGTGGTGCCAGTTTGGAGCTGGAGGTGCCCAGAGGATGTCAGTGAGTTCCACGGGTCACTTACCCATCCCTTGTTGGTGTTTCCAGCAGCCACACCCTCAGCAAGGAGGAATTTTTGGTTTTATTAACCATTTGTCCTCCCTGGGGGCAATTCCCAGCCCTTCCATCCAAACCAACTCCATTCCCTGGCTCCTGTAACCCTCTGAATACTCCTCAGCCACCCCAAACCTCTCTCTCTCTATTCCCACACTCACTAGACCCAGGTCTCCACCTCCTCCCCTGCCTCCTGGGGCTTCTGGCCCCTGTCCCACATCCCTCTTTTCCCCCCAGGACGCCGGGCAGAAGCATTTTGGTGCCATCATCTGCAGGTCCTGTGGCATGATCTATGCTGCTGCCAGCCCCGAGGATGAAGCTCAGCACATCCAGCACCACCAGAGGCTCCTGGAGGGCCTCAGATACCTGGTGAGGTGGCAGCTGAGCCCTGAGATACCCTGGTGGGCACTAGGGATGGTTTCTTGGCCAAGCAGGAGGGAGGTTTCAGTGCCCTTGAGGTGGTTCCAGCAGCTGTTCTGTGTGCTCCTCAAGGACCAGTTTGGTGCTGGTGCCAAACTGGGAGGGGTGGGTGAGGCACCAGAGCTGCTGCCATCCAGGGAGAGCTGGGCAGGGTGGAGAGCTGGGCACAGGGGAAGTGGAATGGGAAACATCTGGAAAGGGGGAGGGTCAGGAGATGGAGCCAGGGGCTCAGGGACAGGACAATGGGATCAGCTGGAGCAGAGAAGGTTCCAGCTCCACAGGAGGAGCAACTTGTTCCCTGTGAGGTGCCAGAGCCTGGAACAGACTCCCCAGAGTTTGTGCAGTCTCCTCTGGAGCCTTTCCAGCCCCCCCTGGCTCTGTCCTGTGTGGGCTGCCCTGGGTGCTCCTGCTCTGGCTCCAGCATCTCCACAGCTCCCTTCTAACCCCAAACATTCCGTGATTCTATGACTCACATCAAGTGAGTGAGGGACAAGCACAAGTAGTGTGGTTGCAGTCGTGCACTTCCATGTCCACACACGTGTCCAAGCCTGTGTCACCACACACAGACCAGGCAAGCGATGCCAACCCATGAGTGTTTCTCTCCTGAAGCAAAGACGTGAACTCCTCCTTGCACCATCCCCTTCCCTAAAGGAAATCCCATCTGCTGCAGGATTCCTGCCCACCTTTGGCCCCGCGTGGGTGAACATGTACGGCTCCACTCGGAACTACACCCTGATGGACGAGCACCAGGAGCTGAACGAGGGGCTGGGCGAAGGCGTCTCCTTCCGGGCCAGGCTTTTGATGAGTCTTGCCGTGGAGATCTTGGACACCACCAACCCAGAGATCAACAGCTCCACGGAGGTGCAAGTGGAGCAAGCCACATCTGTTGCTGACGTAAGTCACCCCTCACCCTACAGCTGCCAGTGGGGAGTCTTGGGTCTCAAGTTTCTCACAAAGCAAGGATTTCATTTGGCGTTGCTCTAAATCCTTGATCCTGGAGGATCTGGGGGATCCAGAATGAATGCAAACCTTGTAAGGATTTCATATTTTCTGGTCATTCAATTACTCACCTCCCTGAGGGGTGCTGGGCAGAAGGAATACCTGAGTGAGGGAGAATCCTCATATTTCTCCAGCCAAAGAGCCATCTTCTAATGCCAGCTGTCTCACTCCCATCCTGAAGATGGATTTCAGACAGAAGCCAAGAATTTAATCTGTTTCCCAACCAGTTTTGGGAAATACTGGTCACAGAAATCAAACAGCTGTTTCCTGGCACAAACAGCCCCAGAGCTTTAGTCCTGACCTGCAGAGCCCACAAGACTGCTGCCTGTGCACTGCAGAAAGAGAAACAGCCAGGCTTGTCCTGCCTGGGGGTGCCTACACCTGTCAGTCCAAATGAGCCGAGGGCTGTGATGGAGAAATGGAGAAGTCTGGTGGCTGCTCACCCTCTGTGACAAGTCTCCTTCAGGATTAGAGTGGCCTTAATTCAGCTCTAGGGAGAATGAAGCCACCTGGAAATAAAGCCACTCCAGTCCTGAAAGAGCATCCAGGCAGATGGATTAGTGTGGTTTGATTAATTCAATTTGTGAGGAAGCTCAGGCTCTTATTTCTGAATGTCCCTCAGACAGTCCCTCAAGTGCAAGGGGTGAGTGATCTCAACACCTCTCAAAATTAGGCTAAAATCTTTATATTAAGCTCTCCCTGCAATGAGCCTAAAGATGTCTCAGGCTGGGGAAGAGAAAACCTTCATGGTCCACTCGAAAGCCTGGGCACTGACATGTCACCTTCAAGAAAGCCCATGAGGATGCTCAGAGGTGCCAGGTGCTAGTCACAGACCAGAGTGAGCTTTAAATCGTATTCTCAGGAACAGAATTAAGACTCAAAATGGAATTAAATTCCAAGAAGCTTTATTTGCCCAGCAACAAGTTCACAAAGCAGAGAGAGAAGAGAGAAGAGAAGAGGAAAGGGTCAGTGGGAGAGCTCCCACCATGGATATGCAGCATCCTAACAGTCCAATTCTAGTCTGGTGGGGAATATTCCATCTGATGTTGGGTGCTCCTGCTCTTTATTAGGTGGTCCTGGTGAATATTCATCCTTTTTTGGGGAACCACTTAGCATATTCCAGCAACTGTTCTGCTTAACCACACCCACATGCCCAACACCATCTCTGAGGGGTCACAGATGGTCTTCAGGGGTCTCTGAACCCCTCTGTCCTCCAAGCCCTGGGTCTGGGAGCATGCACAGGGGTAGGTGTAAGTTCTCAGAATCAGAAGAAAACAGGAACCTGAACTTTGTGGTCTTGTGGTTGGGTGTTTTTCTTGACACGAGTACAGCAATGCTGAGCAAAAACAATGCTCTATCTCTAGACACCATCTCTGACACCAGGTGATTCATCCCAGGGGGATCTGCCCTCCTAAATGTCTCTCCATCTGACCCTCAACCCTGATTCCCATCATTTCTCCTGCAGAACTGCACTGGGAAGATGGAGGAGTTCTTTCTCTTCGGAGCCTTCCTGGAAGCTACCATGATCGACAGGAAGATTGGTGACAAACCCATCAACTTCGAAGTCACAATAGGTTGGTTGATTTTGAGGGGAGGGTGGATTTGAAGCCTGCCTGATGGGGGCTGCAGAGTCCAACGCCCTGTTTTCCATACCACCCCATGCCAGAGCATGCAGGGCTCTGCATTTGGGTAGAGATGGTGGCAGGGGATGGATGCCCATCACTAATTTAAAGGTTCCTGGGTGTGTTTTCAGAGAGCTGAACTCTGCTCTCCCTTGCGGTTCCTGCAGAGGAAACTTCTCCCCAGCTTGGCCTAAAGCCAAGGGGTTGAGCTTGATTTGAGTTACAACCCTGTGACTTTATTTCACTTTTTTTTATTATTATTACTTTTTTTTTTCTTGAGGTAACTATGGGAACCAGCTTGATGGCATGACCAAACCCGTCCTACGGAAGAAGAAAGAGGGAGGGGATGGGGACGAGGAGGAGTCTGAGCTGCTCCAGAACTCAAGCGAGGATGAAGGTGATGAAGGTGGAGAGCTGGTCTCTGTTTCTTCATCTCAGCCTGTGAAGCCCCTGGTGACAGACAGGTAGGTGTGCTCCAGTCCTACAGATCTGAGCTTTCCTCTGCATTCTCTGAGGTCCCCCCAGAAAGAAAGTCCCACACTGAAAGGGATCAACCCACGTATCTTGGGATGGCTGGGCTGGGCTTCTGGATTTGAATACAAAGGAGTAAGGAAAGTTAATTGGATTTCACCTGCTGAGATACGCTTAAAGTGGATTTTAACTGCCTGACTCCAGTAGAGAGGTGTTAATAGAATTAACTGGCTGCCTTAATTCTTTTGGGAAATCATCGAATTAAGGAATCAGAGAATGGTTTCTGTTGGAAAAGACTTTTAAGATGATCGAGTCCAACCAATCCCAACACTAAACCATGGCACTCAGCACCTCATCCCTGGAGGTATTTAAAAGATGTGTAGATGAGGACTCCACCACCTCCCTGGGTGAGCAAATGAAGGAAATAACTGACTTGAGGGCTTTTTGCTCCAGGTGAAAGTGTCTACCTGGGGTTCGCTCACCTGTTTGCAAGCTCCTTGTTAAGGGGAATGCTGAATGGAGGTGAAAAGCACCAATGTGTTTCCAGCCTGTCCCCTGAGCTCTCATTCTCATGATCTTCACCCAGATGTCTCCAGCCCCTGGCTGCTGTGAGCCTCATAGTCAGCCATGGGGCTCTGCTGACATCTTCTGGCTGGAAATACCTCGATGGCTTTGGAAGGAGGAGCTGAAGTTGATTTTGAACTAAGGGTGATCCCAGGTGCAGCAGGATGTTCAGTGACCTCCTCCTGCTATGAGGGCCAGGGGACTATAGGAGATACTCATCAGCGCCAAAAGGCTGCTAGTGCCTCAGTTTCCCTTGTGCCCCTGCTCATGCTGCTGCCACATTGCAGGGGTGTGGGACAGGGGTTGTTCCTGTCTGGGAACGTTACCACCACAGAGCATCTCATCTCCTCTTGCAGGAACTACTTCCACCTGCCATACTTTGAGAAGAAGCCCTGTATCTATATCAAGAGCTGGTGGCAGGACCAGCGCCGCAGGCTGTATAATGCCAACATCGTGGACAAGATTGCAGACAAGCTGGTCAGTCTGTGCCTGGGGAGGGGATATCTTGAGGCACGGGGCTGGCATGAGACTCCCTGTGCACCTCCACAGCTTGTCACCAAGCAGGGACAACCCCTGGCAAGCTCGTGCCAGAAATGGGGAAGATCTCCAGCACTAAATGCTCCACAATTTGAACAAATCCTAGGAGCTTATTGAATTTTCTGTGGGGTCTCATCAAAAAGAGCAGGAGTGGGGAGGATTTGTTCCCCCTGGACCACAGGGGGACACTTGTGTGGCACAGACTCAGTCTCAGCTAATTCCCAAGCAGCCTATGTGACAGCTCCATGTTGGCAGTGTCCCAGCAGGGTCTGCAAAGGGAGAACCTGGCAAGTCCTGCCAGGCTGGTGTGGACCTTGGACAACTAGTCTCATGGGGGATGCAGAGCCATTCCCATCACCCAGAGTCAGGTCCCCACGGGCAAATATGTGCCAAACCTGAGGCCAGCAGCTCTGGAGAAGCAGCAGATGTTTCCCACGGGCTGCTCCATGCAGGGCTGGGCATCATCAGCGAGCATGCCCCACCATGGGAAGCTTGTCTCGCCATCTAACTCTGCCACCATCACTCTCTTGGTGCTTGCAGGAGGAAGGACTCAATGATGTGCAGGAAATGATCAAGACGGAGAAGCCACACCCAGAGCGGCGGCTCCGAGGGGTCCTGGAGGAGCTGAGCAGTGGGTGCTTGTGAGTAAAAAGTTGGGCAAAGGTTGTACACACACTCCCCACCACCCAGCCCCTGGTGCTTCAGAGATCCCTGATCCTCTGGATGGTGGACAAGCATGTCATCACGTTGGCACACCAGATGGAGTAAGGGTGAGGTGGTGTTTACAGCCCTAAGACCCCATACTGGTGGTGAAAGCCTCAGTCTTGTGGCCTCCACGGGCTGGTACCCCATCAACACCCACCCTCCATTCATGACACTCAACACTGGGTGCAAACAGGCCACTTGGCCACAACTGAATTGCAGACTGTGGGGAACAAGAGCATTTCCCTCCAGGGAGGTGCTCTCCTGCTGGCAGAGCTCCCCGTGTCCATGAGGAGAGCTCGTGGGTTCCCCCAGGTTCCAAGCTGCTGCCCTTTCCCACCAGGCGCTTCGTGACGTTGGCTGACAAGGAGCAGCACCACTCCTCCCGCACCAGGCTGGACAGGGAGAGGCTCAAGTCCTGCATGAGGGAGATGGTAAGTGGGATTTGGACGTTGGGAAGGAGGATTCGTGTAGATGAGGTGCTGAGGGACATGGATTGGTGTTGGGATGGTCAATGTCAGGTTAACGGTCAGACTTGTTGACCTTAAAGAGCTTTTCTGACTGAAACCATTCTAAGATTAATGAACTGGGGCAGGACATTGTTCATGCCACGAGGAACTTGAGTCCATAGGTATGGTGACTTTCAGCCTCTGGGGATTGTAGGCTTGGGGTTTCTTTCTTAATAGAGGAGCCCAAGGTATCTTGGGTCTTGAAAGGGTCTTAGGTGGCATTTGCCTCCCCTCCACCACACTCTGCTTTGCTCTCAAAAGCCTGAGGAGGGTGGGAAGGAGTAATTGAGGGGAGCCCTGCAGAGCACAGCTGCTCCAGGGATAGATATGACCTAGATGTCTGGGGTTGGTAGCCCAGCTCCTGCCAAAGGGGGTAAATATAAAAAAAATAAGACATACAAAGAGCAGGTGGCTTGTCCAGCTGGCACAGCCTAGCACACCAGCTTCAGTAGCCAGCTGCATCCTGAAGAGCAATGAATTTAGCACGTGAAAGCCTCCACCTTTAACCACAGGAGAACATGGGGCAGCAAGCCGCGACCCTGAGGTCGCAGGTGAAGAAGAACACCATGAAAGACAAGCTGAAGCTGGTGCAAAACTTCCTGCAGAAACTCCGCTTCTTGGCGGACGAGGTGAGTCCTTCCATGTGCAGAGACAACGTGAGGTGGGGCAGCTCAGGGTGGCAGCAGCCTGGGAAGGATGGAGACCTCTGTGCCAAGCCTGTAGGCAGGAGAGGTCCCCAGTAGCATGAGTCTGGTGCAAGGAACCAGGTCTAGGTGCTGCCCTTTGGCTCCCAGGCTTGTCTGTGCACTGCTGGGTTGGAACAATCCAGAGTTAAAATGAGTTTTCGAGCCTGTTCTATGGCTGCTGGATGGAGAAAGGAAATATCTAGTCTTCTAATCGAAATTAATTATTTTGTTGGGTTTTTTTTTAACTGGAACAAGTGTAAATCTCAGTTTCTTACCTTGCTGAGCTCAGCCTGAGCAGCTCTTAAGCACAAAAGCCTCTGCAGTGGGAGGCTCCAAAGCATTTCAATGGCTGTAACGTGCCAATAACTACACCCATCTCCTCTGGCATCTGTTGAATTTGCCCTCAGCAAGTTTCCAGCCCTGCTGGTGCCTCAGCAACCAGAGAGCTGAGACGCTGACAGGGCTTTCCACTGGTGTTCACAGCCCCAGCACACCATCCCCGACGTCTTCATCTGGATGATGAGCAACAACAAGCGCATTGCCTACGCCCGCATCCCCTCCAAGGATATCCTCTACTCCATCGTGGACGAGGAGATGGGCAAGGACTGCGCCAAAGTGAAGACCATCTTCCTCAAGGTGCCCACCTGTCTTTCCTGGGGGAAGAGCCACCAGGAGGGAGGTGGAGGAAGGACAGACTGGGAGGATGGGAGGTTAAGATGGGAGAGCTGCGTGTCCAGTTTTGTTGAAGCTTGGATACTGGGCAAAACAAGCTCGTGCTCTGCTGGTGGGGGGTGAAAATGTGCTGCTGGGGAGGGAAAACCACTGGGTTTAAGTGAGAAATGTTTGGAAGGAGAGAGGTGTTTGATCCAGTTGGCCAGAAAAGAGCATTCTGGCTTAGAAGGAGGAAGCCAACATGGTGGGAAGAAGATGATGCATGAGCCAGAGTAGAGCCATGATCCAAAATGATGAGGGGTGGGTTCCTGGGGTTCAAGAGGGGCACCCGGAGGAGCTGGATGTTGCAGAAGGTGGTGGCCTTTCTTGTATCTGTGTAAACTCTTCTGTCCTTTGTGCCCAGCTCCCTGGGAAGAGGGGCTTTGGACCTGCTGGCTGGACAGTTCAGGCCAAGATGGAGATGTACTTGTGGCTGGGCCTCAACAAACAGCGCAAAGACTTCTTGAGTGGCCTGCCCTGTGGCTTTGAGGAGAAGAAGACCACCAGAGGCCAAAACCTGCCATCCTTCCCACCCATCAGCCTCCTTTACACCAGTAAGAACTTCCTGCCTGGTCTGGGGACAAGACATGGAGAGGGCAAGAGGGAGCCTGGCTGGACACCACTTGGATCAAGGGTTTCTGGGAGCTAAGGGGGAAATAATTCCAGTTGTCCTAGTCTGAGGTCCAACATTGCTCCCATGAGGAGCCGGGATGTGGGATCTGGGCACCTTCTTCCCTACCCTGGTCAATCCACACATGGTGAGAAGGACACCATGGAAGTCTGCACACATTTGGGGCTCAAGCTTTGGGCCTTTTATCCTTCATCTGTGCTGGCCCTGAGCAAAATCACATCCTTGAGACCGTGACGGCTGGTGTCCAAGGTTACGTATCAATCTGTCTCACTCCCCCTGTCTCTTGCAGAGAAGCAGGTTTTCCAGCTGCGAGCCCACATGTACCAAGCCAGGAGTTTATTTGCAGCTGACAGCAGTGGCCTTTCAGACCCCTTTGCACGAGTCTTCTTCATCTCCCAGAGCCAATGCACTGAGGTAAACACCAGCTCCCAAGGCCTGGAGGGCTGGGCTTGACTCTAGTGAGTCAAGGATTAGGTTGCTGATGGGGTCCTGGGATGGGAAAGCAGCCATAGCATTGGGGTTTCGCTGTCTCCAGGAGCCCAAGCTCCAAGGAGAACCTTCACAACCTGTTCCTCTACACCAGCACACAACCACCTCCTGTCCCCGTGGCTGTAATTCAGCTGCTGGGTAGCTGAAGCACAATGAAGTGGGTTTTGTGACCCCTCTTCCCAGGCTGAGGGGCTGCCAAGCTTTAGCAAGCTGGAGAAGGTGGAAGGTGCCCATGCCCATGGCAGGGGGGTTGGAACTAGATGTTATTTAATGTCCCTTCCAACCTAAACCATTCAATGATATCATCTGGTGATATTTTTATCTGCTTGCCTGATGGCTGTTTTCAGAAGAGTCCTTGGGAGATACCCCCCCACCACTCACTGGTCCAAAAATATGTTCAGCAGCCCGCTGGTGCTGCCAGGCAGCTGAGACC
Organism: Ceyx melanurus; assembly: GCA_024611195.1. NCBI lineage: Eukaryota > Metazoa > Chordata > Aves > Coraciiformes > Alcedinidae > Ceyx > Ceyx melanurus. The sequence goes on along the minus strand of JANHGL010026463.1, from coordinate 10,088 downwards.
TGGTCTTCTGCCCTTCCACGGGATTTTAGCCCCTCTCTGGAGCAGTAATTCTCTCTTCCAGGTCCTCAACGAGACCCTTTGCCCGACCTGGGACCAGCTGCTGGTCTTTGACAATGTGGAGCTGTACGGAGAAGCCCATGAGATGCGGGATGACCCTCCCATCATCGTCATTGAGATCTATGACCAGGACACAGTGGTAAGATGAACCCCAGAGAAGGAAAATGTTTATGATTTAGATGCTGTGGTCACTCCTGAGCCAGAGGCCAAGCAGATGGTGCAGAGGTTGTGAGATTGCTGTGGGTTGATCCTGTTCTGGCCACCATGTGGAGAGCTCTGTAGGGCAAACCTCATGCTGGGTCAGCAAACCCAAGCTCTCCCGTCTCTCCCAGGGCAAAGCTGACTTCATGGGCCGCACCTTTGCCAAGCCGGTGGTGAAGATGTCAGACGAGCACTACTGCCCCCCACGCTTCCCCCCACAGCTGGAGTACTACCAGATCTACCGGGGCAACTCCACAGCAGGTGACCTGCTGGCTGCCTTCGAGCTCCTCCAGGTACAAGCTGGACAAAAGCCACCCCAAACCCACCCCAGGCCAAGGGAGGAGAAGGTTGGGATGGAGGGTTGCAAGGGAGAGGGGTTTGACCCATGATGCTGTGTCTTAGGTGCTACCAAGAGTGTTCATACATCCTAGGAAAGCTAGAAGGGTTTAGCATGGCTCCTAACCCAGTGAGATGGCAGCTCCTGCCCAGTTATGCTGGGCAAGGTGATGTGCAGTGAGTCCCAGGCATCCCACTGGACAGGACACCCCGTTGCAGTGTTGCATTAACCCAAACACAACATCATCGCTGGGATACGGGAAAAAAGGACCTGAGACCTGCTCCTTAGCTGAGCTCCAAGACCATTTTGCATCTCTTCACACCCGGATGCAACTCCTTGTAGGAGGAAAAGGAGCAGCCCTGGGGATGGAGTATTTTGGTGGGCTGAGAAGTTTGTTTTGCTGCTGGGCCTGTCCTATGTGGAAGCACAGCACTGCCCAACACCTTCTGCTCTGTGACCAAAGCACCAGCTGGATGCTCAGCAACCCTCATTGCTCCTGTACCCTCTGAGATAACATGGCCCCAGTGCATGAGACCAGCACGGGCCAGTTACAGCTGAGACTGGCAAAATACCTGGGAGAGCCAGTTCAGAGGGATGGATTCTACTCCTGGCTGCATCTCTTTCCAGATTGGTCCTGGGGGCAAGTCAGACCTGCCTCCAATTGATGGACCCACAGACATGGACCGGGGCCCCATCCTGCCGGTGCCACTGGGGATTCGGCCGGTGCTGAGTAAATACAGAGTGGAGGTAATTGCTGTGGAGCTCCAAATGTCAATGTGTGAGGCAGGAGAGACTGTTCATGGGTGTCTGAAGGCCAGGAGTGATCTTTGAGGCTCTGATGGGGACCAAGGCCACATGTCTGCACTGCAAGGACCTGGCTGCACAGGGAAGGAGGCTCCAGCAGCCCTAAAAGGACAGGGAACTGGGTAACTCCCTTATGTCTTCATGATGGCTCTTGGTTTGAGGTACACAGGTAGTAGCACATCTCTACCCAAAGCAGTCCCACAGGTCGGGTGAGCTCCAGCAAGCTCAGGCATCATGGGAGGGATTCCTCTCATGTATCTGTAGATATCTGAAGGGTGAGGCACCCAGTCTGGGTCCCTGTCCCTTGGTTGTCTCCCAGGAATTGTGGGACAAAGCTGCTCTATGGTCCTGCTCTATGGAGTTCCTTGGCAGAAAAAGGCTGGAAAAGGAGAAAGGTAGAAAAGGGAAGGTCAAGGACAGCAGGGTGGAGATCTTGGTCTGCTAGAGATCAGGCATGGGGCAGATTACATGGGGTATCAGAGAGATATTGTGCTGCAGCCCTGAACCATGTTGGGGAGGAGAAGATTCCTCAGGGGTCCATCACCACCTTTGCAGTAGGGTCCCTGCTCCTGGGGACTATGGAGAACCAACTCCTCTGACCCCAGACTAGCTCGAGCCAGGGATAGTCCCTCTTAAATACCTGTTCTTCCTTCTCCTCCTGCCCTAGATCTTGTTTTGGGGGCTGAGGGATCTGAAGAGAGTGAACCTGGCCCAGGTGGACCGGCCCCGTGTAGACATTGAGTGTGCTGGGAAGGGGGTCCAGTCAGCCCTCATCCAGAACTACAAGAAAAACCCCAACTTCAGCACTTTGGTGAAGTGGTTCGAGGTGGTGAGTGTCTCCTCTTCCCCCCTGAGCCCTCAAGAGAAACACAGATGTTCTGAAGCCCAAACCATGACTTCTTAGCACCTTGCTTCAGCTTCCCCACAACAGCAAAGGACATGAGCTCCACTCCAGTTGGTGATGGCCTTTCTCTGAGCCATGTTTTGCTGGAGCTGCTCTAGAACTTTAGAATCATTCAGGTTGGAAAAGCCCCTTGGGATCACCCATCCAACCATCAACCTGCTCTACAAAGCTCACCCCAAACCCATGTCCCTCAAAAACACATCCAGCATCATCCCTCTTCGTTACCTCTCCAACCACCAGACATCCCACAGCCAAGCCCTTGACCACCAACATGTCTTTGCTTCCCAGGACCTCCCAGAGAACGAGCTGCTCCATCCTCCCCTCAACATCCGCGTGGTGGACTGCCGGGCTTTCGGGCGTTACACGCTGGTGGGGTCCCACGCCGTCAGCTCCCTCCGGAAGTTCATCTACCGGCCGCCGGATAAGAAAGCCCAGTATTGGAACATGACAGGTACCAAGCTCAGCCCACGGGGTTCCGGATGATGGGGGCTAGCTGAGTGGCACAGAAAAGAGGGAGATGGTCGTAAGGACCATGGGATATTTGCTGCTTGTTGGCTAAGTGAACAGTGCTTCGGAGTTTGGGTCAAGGGGGTGAGAAGGCACAAGGTGTGAGGTCATGATCTGCCTTGGAGTTTTGGATCCATCACTGTGATATCTACGTGTTCTCCCAACAACAAGAAGCTGGTTGGCCTCTAACATCTCTGCAGCTTCATGATGCCACACTCCCCAGATGTTCCTCAAGACAAGGAGATGGATTTTCCATCCTCTGTGCCTGCTGCTGCTGTTTTTGGGGCAAAGACTGGAAAGTTAGATTGGGGTTGGGGGTGGCCACCTTCTCAATCCCAAACACCACTCCATCTCACTCTGCACCCAGCGCAGCAGTCAAGGGCTTTGTGAGACACAGGAATTTCTCATTCCTCCCAGTCTTGGTGTTTGGCTGGGCAGAGACAGGAGGTCTTGGGGAAGGGTTGCCATGGATCATCCCTGGTTCCAAACAAAGGTCTAAACCTGTGGTTGTGTCCACGCCATATACTTTTAGAACAAGAATCTTCTCTAGGCAGTGTCTCTGGACGCTGGTGTAGGTGAAAAAACCCAATCTCTTCTCATCATCTGCTTTCCTTTGCTATGGAAGGGTTGTTAATCACTCTCTAATTGTCCACACTAATTTCCTCAGCTCTTCTCTGACCAAGGTGATCACACATCACTGCTGCATGAATCCTACGATCCCACTTGAGCTCTTGGCTTCTCCTCTGTGCTACCCTTCTCTCTTTTCTTTTTCTCTGTCCTCTGTCCAGCTAAGCTCCTCAACGGCTACCTGCCCATGGCCAACAGGGCCCGTCGCTCTCGCCCCACAGGGGAGATCGTTGTCAACATGGAACCAGAGGTTCCCATCAAGAAGATGGAGACGATGGTGAAGCTGGAAGCTGTGAGTATCTGCGTGTCAGCACCACTTGAGCATCACTGAGTTGCCAGTCTTTGAGGGATCAGAACTCCAGAGAGGTGCCTCCCAGGTGGAGATGGGTTTGTTGTGTCCCAACAGACACCTCCCCCGTGTGCAGAGCTTTCCCAGACAGGGCTCTTCAGTTCCTTCACCCTTGGGATGCTGCCTGTGACTTGTGCATGCGTGGGGTGGTGTGTGCTTGTCCTCGGCTGAGGCTGTGCTGCTAACCCCCTCTCCCTGTTCCCTCTGGCTCCGGGTGGCAGAACTCCGATGCAGTGGTGAAGGTGGACGTGGTAAGTGATGGTTCAGCTCTGCAACCCTGCTCCCAACCTTTTGTTTCCCCATCCAGCCCATCCTGTGTGGCTTTCAAAAGACTGTGAATCCCCCCCAGCCCCATTCAGGCAGGGACCAGCACCCCTCTGTCCCAAGGCAGAGACAGAGCAGCATTGTCTCATCAGCAGATAGGTCCTTGCAGACTGGGAAGCTCTTCTAGGTCAGCACATCTCAGTCCAGCAAGCCCAGGAGGAGAGATGCTGGCTATTCCCACCATGACCATGAAGATTTTATTGCCCTGCTGAGTGGGCTCAGGTCACTTTGCTGGGCAGAGGGAGGGTTGCTACCCTGTCAGATTCAGGTGGATGAAAGGGATGATGGAACAGAGAGGACATCTCAGGGCTTTGACCCTGTGAACCTTTGGAGTCTGGGGCACCTTCCTTTGCTGCTCTGTAATTGCAGGAAAGGGCTCATGAGGCCACACACCCTGGAGGGTTCTACCTTTGCACTTCAAGACACAAAGTTCTGCTTTCATCTGACCCCTCTTAATCTCTGTCTTTGCTCCCCTTGTCCCACAGACAGAGGAAGAGAAGGAGAAAAAGAAAAAGAAGAAGAAAGGAGGAGGAGGAGATGAAGTAGAAGAGGAGGAGCCAGACGAGAGCATGTTGGACTGGTGGTCCAAATATTTTGCTTCCATTGAGACTATGAAGGAGGTGGGTGCAGAGCAGAAGAGGGGTAGATGTAGGGAGGGGAAAGGAAAACGAGATCTCACCTATTCCCAGCTATTCCCAAAGTGCTGGGCCTGTGCTACTTCCCTCACTGACCTTGTCTGGTTGTTGGCAAGGGTGCAGAGCTGAGCAGGATTCTTCTTCTGTGAGTTCCATTCTGGGTGGGCATTGTGCCTGGTCTGCACCTGGACACAGGGATTTCACAGCATCAGTGCTCAAGGCTGCACTGGGGAACACAGGTTCCTGCTCACCATGGAGGGGGTTGGACTGGATGACCTTAAAGGTCTCTTCCAACCCAAAGCTAGCTATGATTTCTCCAGAACTTCCAGAACCTCACTCACAGCTCAGATGGGAAGAGCGAGTTGTGGCTCTTTTATTGTGGGCACAAGAACCCACTCCCTGTTCGTTTAATTTCTCCCCCAGCAACTCCGGCAGCAGGAGGCAGCAGCAGCAGAAGCAGAGGAGAAGGAAGAAATGGAGTTTGGAGAAGGTAAGCAGGTTGTGAATGGCAGAGGGAGCATGGCAGGGAAAGGTATGACCAGAACATGGTTAGGTGGGGACGTTGACCCCTACAAAGGGGTCTGGCCAGGCTGGAGAGATGAACCGAGGCCAATGGGCTGAGGGGCAACCAGGCCAAGGGCCAGATCCTGCCCTGGGGTCACCCCAACCCCATCATCACCCTCATTTCCATCTCCACCCTCCCTGCCAATTCCCCTTGGCCTCAGAAATCAAACTCGATGACTCTTCCTTGAAAGGCTCCAAGGGTCAGGTGAAGAACAAGGAGAAGTCCAAGGCACCCAAAGATGATAAGAAAAAGAAGCAACAGTCAGCCCCTGAGCTTCCTGAGAAGAAGAACAAGCAGAAGATTGATGAACTGAAGGTGAGTGTGTCCCACCAAGGACTGCCAAGGTCCAAACCAATGACCCTGATGATCCTTGACCTTCCTAGAGAATTCCCAGAGAGCTGAGGTGTCCATGAGTTGACTCAAGTAGTCATCACAGCTTTTCCTCAGGTTTTTTCTAATGTATTTTCCCCTCCTTTAACTTTCTGTCGTCTCAGGTCTTCAACAAAGAGCTGGAAACAGAGTTTGATAACTTTGAGGACTGGCTGCACACCTTCAACCTGCTGCGTGGGAAGATTGGGGACAACGACGACAACGCAACAGAAGAGGAGAGGATAGTGGGGAGATTCAAAGTGAGTTCAAATGGAGGCTCAGGGGAGACCTTCTGGCTCTGGCAGCTCCTGGCAGGAGGGTGGATCCAAGGGGAGTGGGCTCTGTTCCCAAGGAACAAGTCCCAAGACAAGAGGAACCAGCCTGAGTTACCCCAGGGGACGTTGAGGTTGGAGCTGAGGAACAATTTCTTCCCCCTCTCCAGGGTTGTCCTGGGCTGTTTGTCTGGGGTGGAGTCCCTGTGACCCCTGGAGGGGTTTCCAAGCCCCCCATGGAGCTGTGGTGCTGAGGGACACAGGGCAGGGGTGCCCTGGCAGTGCAGGAGTGTGGTTGGACTCCATCATCTGAACGATCTCTTCCAACCAAAATGATTCCATGACTCTATGTGTTTGGTTGCTGAGCTGGGCCAGGTCAAGGGCAGCTTGGGAAGCCCCTTGCCAACAAGTTTCTCTGCTAAAGCCCATTCTAGGATTCTGGGTTTCCCTTTGTCCCATTTCTCTGCTCATGGTGGCAACCCCTGGAGAGGTTCTGGTGTAGTGAATTTTCCAGATCTGGCCCATCTGAAACTGGATGTTGTCTGGGTCCCCGGGATGGGTGGTCTGAGGTGGATCTGAGGCCCCTGGTCAGCAGGACTCTGCTCCCTCTCTTGCTCTAGGGCTCCATTTGTGTCTACAAAGTGCCTCTCCCCGACGACATCACCAAGGAGGCAGGATATGACCCCAACTTTGGCATGTTCCAGGGGATCCCCAGCAACGACCCCATCAACGTACTGGTCCGAGTCTATATTGTGAGGGTGAGTGAGAGGAGCAGGATCCAGGGGGGACCTTCTGGGAGCCTACCAGTGTCTGGAGGGGGCTGCAGGGAAGCTGGGGAGGGACTTTCTACAAGGATTGGAGTGACAGGACAAGGGGTGGTGGCTTCAGACTGGCAGAGGGGAGGTTGGGATGAGAACTGAGGAAGAAGCTCTTCCCTCTGAGGGTGGTGAAACAGGCAGGGCCAGATGGTCCAGGGATGGAGAATGGGGCCATTGTTGAATTCTTCACTGTTGGGACAGCACTGATCTATCTCATCTGTTCTCTGCAGGCCACGGATCTTCACCCAGCTGACATCAATGGCAAAGCTGACCCCTATATTGCCATCAAGCTGGGGAAGACAGACATCAAAGACAAGGAGAACTACATCTCCAAGCAGCTGAACCCTGTCTTTGGAAAGTGAGTTTTTTTGGGAAAGAAATTGTGCCTCAGCTGCAAACTAAACCACCCCTGGGGCAACTCAGGCTGGTTCCTCTTGTCCTGGGAAGACAGGAGTTGTCCTGGGGTTGTCCCCTCTAACTCTTGTTAGCAGAGTCCAGTGAGTGTCACCTGGCTTGCAAACTTAATTGGTAGGCTCTTGAGACGTCCAGGTCAAGCAGACCCCCTGTGCCACCTCCTCTTCAGGGCTGCTGGATCTGACCTGGCCCTTGCAGTGATTCAGTTGACCTCCAACATCCAATGTCCTGCAGTGGCAGATGCAGATGAAACACTCCAGAGCCTGCAGCAGACCTACATCGCTCACATGTGTCTCGAGCAGCAGCCAAACCCTCCAACAGCTTTTCTCTTTCCCCTGGTCTAGATCCTTTGACATCGAGGCCACCTTCCCCATGGAGTCCATGCTGACGGTGGCTGTGTACGACTGGGACTTGGTGGGGACTGATGATCTCATTGGAGAGACCAAGATTGACCTGGAGAACCGTTACTACAGCAAGCACCGAGCTACCTGTGGGGTGTCCCATACCTATTCCATGTAGGAGCAGAGCTTTTCCTGCCCGACCTTCCACCTGTCTCACCTTCCACACGAAGCTTAGATCTCCTCCAGGAGTCTCCCTGCTTTATTGCCTTCTAACGGAGGAGCTTGTGCTGCCCCCTCCCTCTTAGGACAGGTTTTGTGGCCAGAGCAGTAGAGTTGGTTGTAAGGAACCTCCAGGGTAGGGAGGATGGGGCTGAGGGTCACTGGTGGGACTGGGGAAAGGGGTGAGACCAGAGAAGTATCAGGAGATAAGTGGGGTCCACTAGGAATTTCAGGTCTGATCCTAGAGAAGAGATGGGGTGGAAGAGTCTTGGCAAAGTTAGGGGCACAGAGGGATCCAAGTTAATCTGCTCTGAAATTTCACAGCTACTGTCTCAAATCCTATCCCTGGGAATCCTGGGTCCTTGTTTTGCTGGCAGAGGGGAACTAAACGGCCTTTTTTTCCTCCAGATTTTGCTCTGACTTCACTGACCTTGCCCTCCTGTTCACAGACACGGCTACAACACCTGGCGGGACCCCATGAAGCCCTCCCAGATCCTGTCCAAGCTGTGCAAAGAGGGCAAGGTGGATGGGCCACACTTTGGGCCGGGGGGAAGAGTGAAAGTTGCCAACAGAGTCTTCACTGGCCCCACGGAGATTGAGGATGAAAACGGTACCTGCCTCATGGGGTGAAGGTTGTGGAGGGGACCAGGGGTCTGGGGTTGTCCCCTCACCATCCAGGAATGCAGACAGATGTAGGGGCCCCACCACCCCAAAGCAGCACTGCAATCACCCTCCATCCACCACCTTAAATGGGCCTTTCCAGTATGGGACCAGTTAGACCACCCAGGCCAGTGTCTTGCTCTAAGCATCACCCATGGGTGTCTATAGCACAGCATCACCAAAAGCTGCCTTTGAGACCTTCCTCCTGGTAGCCCAAGGAGCAATGAAGACAGCCCACCCTGTCCTACTGTGGGTTTAGGAGGCCATCCTCCATCTAACTGCACTCCCAAACTGTGGTGGTGAGCACTGGTGCTCAAGAGAGATGAAGGCAGGCCGGGAGGGGTGCAGAAGAGGAGGAGAATGTTCTCCAATGGATGCAGAGCTTGTTCAGCCTGGGGAAAGGCAGACTGGCAGGGGAGCTGGACCTTCCATAGATGACTTGGGAGGAGAAAGAGAGGAGCTGGGAAGTGTTGGCCAGAGGACAAAACCTCCCCAAAGCAACGGAGAGGAGCAGCCCTTCGGAGCAGGGGTGGAGGAACGGGGTCGTTTGCTATCCCTGGTGTCTCCCCTGCCCCGCTCTCCAAGCTCAGCCCCCCTTTCACCCACCCAGGTCAGAAGAAGCAGACGGATGAGCACCTGGCCCTGACTGTGCTGCGCCACTGGGAGGACATCCCGCGGGCAGGCTGCAGGCTGGTGCCCGAGCACGTGGAGACGCGCCCGCTGCTGAACCCCGACAAGCCGGGCATCGAGCAGGTCCCTCGGAGGCCCAGAGCACACATGGAGTCAGCCCAGGCTGCAGAACCCACAGAGCCCCCAAGCAGGAGGCAGAGATGGCAGCTGGGCAGAGCAGTCATACCCCAGGGTGTTGGGTGCAGAGGGTGGCACTGGAACATCAACAACCCTTCCTGGTCACTCGTTGACCTTACCTGACTGGATCTTCAGTGCCTCTTGTGTCCCAGACTGTGCCATACCCCTCAGGTCCTGAGTCCCCACGCCTGGGCACCACACTGTGCCAGCAGATGCTTCCTCAGGGGGGTAGGAAGGGACTCCTGGCACGGGGGGAACCCTGTGTTGCTCCACCTCTAGCAGGGTGCAGTGCTCCACATCTGACGTGGCCAGGCTGATGTTGAAGGGCAAGAGAAGTTGAGGACACTGCTGGGTGAGGGGGGTGTTGGAGAAACGAACCAGGGGAGCTGACTGCACCTCTCCAAACTTGCAGGGTCGCCTGGAGATGTGGGTGGACATGTTCCCCATGGACATGCCAGCACCTGGCCCTGCCATTGATATTTCCCCCAGGAAACCAAAGAAGTAAGGAACCCCCAACCAACCAGCCCCAGGGGAATGGAGCCCAGCTTCTCACCCCTCCTGCTGCTACCCCATGGCCCAGCCCTCTGCCCGGACACCTCCACCATCCCAAGGCTGGAAGCATCAAGAGATGTCTCTCCAGAGCTGCTCCTTGAGGGGTGGTATCCCCCCTGTTCTCCCCCTGCAGCTCCTGATCTCCCTCGGCTGTGCAGACCCAGTCCATCGTGGCCAGCCCTGACCAAAGCCCTTTGGCTTGGGCTTTGCAGAGGTTCACAGCAGTGGGTGGTGCAGCTCCCCTTGCAGCCCCCAGCAATGCTGGGAGGGCTGGAACCCTCTGCTGGGATAGACTGGGAGAGCTGGGGGGGTTGAGGCTGCAGAGG
>JANHGL010026461.1:8021-21743 GCA_024611195.1 Ceyx melanurus | reverse complement strand
AGTCTCCTCCAGGCTAAAGAGCCCCAGCTCTCTCAGCCTCTCCTCAGCAGGGAGATGCTCCACTCCCTTCAGCATCTGCACTGGACTCTCTCCAGTCAATCTCTATCTTTTCTGAACTGGGGTGTCCAAAACTGGACACAGGATTACAGGTGGGGTCTCACCAGTGCAGAGTAGAGGGGGAGAAGAACCTCCCTTGCCCTGCTGGCCACTCTTCTCGTAATGCCCCCAGGATGCCATTGGCCTTCTTGGGGAAGAAACACATCAAGCTTGCTTTCTGGCTCCAAGTACCCAGCTTAGCATCTGTGGGGATCATTTGTTACTAAAAACACAGAAAAGCCAGGAGCCCAGAGTGCAAGAAAACTTCATGGTAACAAGGCAGGTCTGAGGTCAAGCCAGGCAATCCACAGGTCAGGTCCTATGATGGCAGCTAGGGACAGACACAGTGGGTACCAGGCAGCTCCATGGGGATGTGGCAAAATCAAATTATATTCCAGCCCCTAGGTCACAGCCCAGAGTAACAGGAACCAGAAATAAGCACGCTTCTGACAGAGAATGCTCTGGGGATGGAAGGGACCTCAAAAGATCATCCAGTCCAACCCCTCCTGCCAGGGCAGGACTGATGGCCCAGGGCTGGACTAACTTAAATAGAACCCCTGGGTTATATATATATATTATATATCCAGGACAGGGCTGGAGGCCCCAGGTGAGGTCAGTCAGGACCATGAAGGCCAGTTAGTGCTCCCAGGGCACTGACTGTGCAACATTCCCTACACTAGTCTCATTATCAATCAATGTCCACAAGTGTGGGTCAGACTGCATCCTGACCTGACTACAATAATAAACACTGACAGAGTTTATTATTATGGATGACTGCTGTGTGCAATACAATTCACTCTCTGTATTAACCAGTTCTATTCTTATATAATATTAATATATTATTATATATACCAACCTTTCTTTGCATTTTCATTGAAGAATCCTGTTTTCTGTCCCATGAATGCCCAGAATTTTCCAGTAGATTTGTAGTTGATTCTTCTAGTCATTCTGTCCCAGCTAAACTTTTGAATGCTTTGTGTTTCAAACTGCTTTTGTTATTTAAGGTATATTGAGACCATCCCTCAGCAAACGGATACCTTTGTACATTTTGCATTTGTACTAATTCTTCCTTTTCTGAAGAGATGTAACTTGCCAACAATAATTGGTAATTAATATTAGTAGAACATCTGAGAAGGAAAGAACTTCAAGAGAAAAACTCTGTGAACACTATGAACCCTACAGAGGTTCAAAAATCAAGGAAATCTTAAGAATTAAATAAAAGAGCACTTACAGGATGCCTAGAAGATCATAGAATCACAGAACAATGGAATCACTGAGTATGGAAAAGACCTTCAAGATCATCAGGTCCAACCATTCACCGTACTCTACACGTCCACTGCTGAACTATGTCACTAAGCACCATCATCCACACAAATCCATGGCCAAGGATGCTGACTCAACCACTTCCCTGGGCAGTCTGATTGACAACACTTGGTGAAAAAATTCTTCCTGATGTCCAACCTAAGCCTCCCCTGGTGCAACTTGAGGCCATTTCCTCTTGTCCTGTCTCTTGCTACTTGGGAGGAGAGACTCACCCACTTCTACAACTTCCTTTCAGGTAGTTACAGAGAACTAAAAGATCTCCCCTCACTCTCTTACTCTTCAGACTAAGTAGCTGAAGACATGCCAGACCTCTCAGATGGGTTGGCTACTCTGCCAGCCTCTTGTGTATCACCCTGGCTTAGCTGTAGTAGCTGAGATAGGACAGCAGACACCTACCACAACCTGTGTTCCCCCAGACAGCTCATCTTTCAGCTGCTGAGTAATACCATGCAATGAATAGGTAGCTCTACTTGAGCAGATTCAAGATGTTTACAGAAGCAGCACGGGAATCTCACTGCCATGCTCAATAAGCCATAACATTCTAAATTTGGACTATTAATATGGCTTAAAATAACAGATAATTCCACTCGTCCTTGCTCCAGATAGCGTGTCAAATACAAGGCTTGTGATGTCTGTAAACTACCACAAGGTGACAGGCAATGCTGCCAAACGACTGTGAATCCTGGAGAGTTGTTTGCACGGTGATAAAATCCCCAAATTATGATATAGTCCGTGGTCAACTTTAATGCAGACTGAGGAAATGTCAGAAACAGAGAAGCCTGGCAGGAGGATGCAGTGGTTTCACCTGATCATAAGGGCTGAAAATATGATGGAGTTTGTTTTCCTAAAACCTTGGCAAAATGGTTTTTATTTGCTGCATGAGATATAAAGTACCCTTAAAAAAACTGCAGACAAGGCCACACGAGTGAGGCCATGGATGCATTATCAACTGGAAGTAATGGAAATAGAAAGTCCAGCCTAAGCAAGGGGAGGAGGAGGAGGCAGGAAGGACTCACAGGGTTTTCTATAAGGGAATTTATGTTGACAGAAAGTACAAAAACAAGACCCAAAAAGTCCATGTATTAAGCAGCATTTACATAAGGGAGGTTATATAATCTGTGATCCTCTGTGAATGATTATCAGTGGCAGAACACCTCCACTGGGATTGCAGTAATCTCCACGGGCAAACCTGGAGCTTGAAATGAGAGCTGTAGGGGGTTTTATTTTGCTTGGACACAACTTAAAGATCTAAACATGCAGAAACGCTGTTCTTATTAACACTGACATAATTACCTTCACAGAAAAGGTCTTATTCTGTCACCTTTTTTTGTTGTTGTTGTTTACCTTTTGCATATAGGGTCACAAAATATTCACAGAAACATTCTAAATGTCTGATTCCACTGCATTGCAAAGCTAATATTGAATGAATTTCAGAAGTGGAGGGCACTCATCCTGTGGTTTGGGTATGGCCTCTGAGGAATACAAAAATTAAAGTGTACAGAAGACACTTTATGCCCTGTACCAGCTTGTACAGATGATTTCAGTTTGATCAGTTGAAGGAATTCTGTTTTGCAAAGGGATGTCTTTGAAGATCAGTTGCAGAATTAAAAAGTAACAGTAGCCAAGCAATTCTCAGTCTGATCATTACGGTTCAGAAGCTGTTAACGGTTGTAAAGGGCTAATTAGTGTAATGTAATCCTCTTAGGAGGCTGCAGGCATTGAGCTAGATTTCTTTATAATTTGTATGTAGGCCTTCTTTATTCCATTAGAATTACAATAATTGCAGACAGCAGTATGTATTTGCATCCTGTCCATCCACATTATGTTTACTTTGCATACTGAACGCTGCACAATAAACGCAGAAGTAGAATTTTCATTCTTCTCTTTAAATATCAAAATGTTTGGAAGAACAGCCAAAGCTTGGTTTTACAACAGTGCAAAATCTATCAAAAGGGACAATGAAAACACGAGTAAGTGGCTTTCTGAAATCCCAAGCAATCAGAGAGAGAAAATACTGGAAGAGCTGGATGTGAACAAAGTGCTGTCATATTTGGTTTACAAGAGAGTCTTTTCCTTGGAGGAATACAAAGACATTTGGTCCCAGGAAAGCTACAAGAAGAGAACTGAGTATTTTTTAGATAAACTCTCTTTAAAAGGCCCAACTGCTTTCTCTGCTTTTTGTTCTATTTTGGAGGAGGTCTGTCCTAACTTGCTGCCATGCTTTCTCCTTGGCTGTGAAGGTAAGGTCACTGTCTGCTCTGAAATGCTTCAGTGTATATTGGTAATGTCTCGGAATCCTTTGACACAAATAGTTAATTGCTATAATTAGTGTTTACTTTCTCTCCTGCACTAAACAAGAGAGAGTATTTGTTGTCTTTGTGGTTCTTTGTCAGAAAAAAAGAAGGAAAATGTATCAAACAAATCCGTTCTTGTTAGACTTTGAACATTGGAACTGGTTGCAGTAAATGCTGTATATAAATGTTGCTTCTACTAATGAATAAGAGCCAGGATAGGGAAAAGGATTCCCAACTAATACTGATAATGCTTTGCTCAGAAATGTTAACACTGATCTTTTACTTTCCTTCTCATTTCTGAAGCATCTAAAAATAGATGGAAAAGTTCTGTTAGGCACAGTGCCTGAGGAATAGATCCCTTTCATGTGCTTCTTGTAAATGACATTGTTTACTGTATCCAGCTTGAAAAAGATTGCTTTACTAAATATCAAAAATACATTTGATGTTAATCAAAACGTTCTTTGGATATCAGGCACTATTCATACCTACCTGAGAAAACAATGTTTGACTAGATATTAGCAAAGATAATGTGAAAAAAATATATGCAGCGTGTTTACAATTATATCCTAGTGACCTATTTTGATGTTTTGTGTCTGTGATATTTCTTTTTGAGCCTTTCTAGTCAGCTAGACTGTTCTCAGCAATGACTGCAGGGTTGTGCTCAAAGGTTATAGACAGAATGTATTTTTAGAATGTAATGAGAATAGTTACATCTTTTACCAACCCGTTCAGTAACAGGTTTAAACACCTTAGTGTTACAACTATTTATAAACAAAAAAATCAGTAAGTCTTAGTACTGCAAGGATTTTAATAAAATAAATAATAAAAAGGAAAATCTAAACCCATTTTGACTTTCAGAATAGCTGTAGCCCGTGTCCTCTCTTGAAAACCAAACCTTATTCCTTTTAAAATTGACAGAGATCCAATTACTTGAGAAGGCAACAGATATTTTGCCATAATTTAGTTATAAACAGATGCCCATTTGATGTATCTTTTCCAAATTTACAGTATGTTTTTGTGGTACTTAAAAAAAAAATCAAGGCAGATTCACAAATGATGTGGATTATTGACACATGTAAAATGTACTTCATGGACAACCACTTCATGAAATGGCTACTGAGAGCCTCTTTATGCTACCTTTAAAACAAACCAAAACATACAAATATAAATACAGGGGGATACAAACATATTATAAATCCAGGTCTTTTGAAATCTGCATTTTGGAATGAAGTTCTGACTAAATTAACTGCAGATACAGCACAGGGAGATTTTTCTTCTATGCCACCTAAAGATTTCATGCAGGGGCTGTCACAGAACAGTTTAAATCTTCTGATGGATGCCAGGTTTGGGGAGTAGTGCTGTTAGAAAGGGTGATGGCCTCAGCAGTTGGGTGCAAGTCAAGGACTCTCTCTCTCCCTGACAACATCATAATAGATGCAGAGAAAAAAGGAGAAAGCCAATGCTGCACATTTCCAAAAGAGTAAAGGGTGCTGTTGGAACAGCATCCCCAATTTAGTCTGTCTGTGCCTTGTGTGGGCAGAAAAACGCCTGGGGCTGCCTTCACTCAGCCACTATCACACTCTTCCCTCCTTCCCCTCCCCCAGCAGCACGCAGCAAATGTGCAAAGCCACTTTTGGAATCTATTATTACTAATAATACTCTACTGGATAGCAGGCAAATACAAGCACATGCTATATATTCACATGAATTCCTGCACAAAATCTGTTTCAATTCGGTTCCATGGATTCTGCATTCGGGGTTTTCATGCCTTGTGGATTTTTACAGATTGATTTTGAGAAACCCTGTTACAAGGTACACAGGAAGATGTGATGCAAAAGGCCATTTTCATGAAAATGATGTCCTTCTCTCCCCTATAAAAGCTGATTGATAGGACAAAGGAATGAAAATGGACCACTGTGCAGATGGATGATGCTCTGCCTGTGCTATGGGGTGCAGCACCCCAGCTACCAGAGCAGCTGTGTGTCCCTAGACAGACTCTGTGGCAGGCTGCCTGAGCTGAGCACACAGAATAGAATCAATGCCCATTATTGATCAACTCCATGTACAGCAGGCGCCAATTTTTATTTTCTGGACCTGACCACGTTGGCAGATGTGGGTATTTTAATATTTCCATTGTCTTCGTGCCCTATGGAAAGAACCATTTGACAGGTGCTGGGGATGTGGAATGGTTACAAGAGGTCACACAGTTTCTGTTTCAACACCACTTTGAACACTTTTGTTGCATTATTTCAAAGATTCAGACTGTAATTCAAGGGTATTCTAGCAGTTTTTAGTCCTCCAGGTACTAGTGACTAGATTATTTTTCTAAAATTCTCATTATAGTATCAAGCTCTTAATGACTGTAAGTGGAGAAATATTTGGTTGTTACTTGCTCATATGATACAGTAGAAAAACAATTCTTCATTGGTCAGACAGGAGTTTATATAGAGTAATAATTTCAGGTTTATTTCCCAAATCCCTATACATGACTGACCTGTACCTCTCAAATCTGTTGGAAATAGAAATACGGAAACAATTTTCTCTCTAAAAGTTCAAAAGCAATTATTTTTACCTAAACCAGCCACTTACCCCAGTGCAACATGCCAGAGAGAATTGCATCAAACTGTAGGTGTTATTTTGCAGTATGTGTCAGCTATCAGAGAAATGTCTTTATTGTTATCCAGACCCTATGCATAGACGTTTCCCAGAGCAAACAAAACTGAGGGCTGTATCAGAGATGGAGCTGCATGAAACCTGTCAGATGAGGGATCAAGAAGGAAGCCCTTCTGCTGAGGAACAACTGAATCAATCATTCAACAGATACAGGTTAAAATCAGCGTCATGGTACCTTTAATAATCACACTATTTCCTGTCAGTGTCCATGTAAGTGAAGTACACCACTGATGCTTTCCCATCACTGTTTCATCTGCATCTGGTTCTGCTTGGCATTTGTACACTGTGATTCTGTTTTGTATAAGGATCTTTAGATGCTGATGAATGCTGGGGGTCACCTCTGGTCTCTACTACATGTGTGCAGTAGTGATGTAATAATACAATGAGGACTGCTAGTTTTCAGTGTTCAAGTACTAAGTACATAAGTAGAAGTACAGTTCTGTGAGAGACAACCTAAGTTAATACCATAGTTCCTCTCTTTTAAGAGGAAAAACCTCTGTAAGACCAGCAAGCAGCTTGCTAAATGCTGGAATATTGGGATTTAAGCACCTGCTTTAGAGATTTGAACCTAAAAAGAGATGCCAACAAAACTTTGGAAAGTCCTAAAATGCTGCATTTTAAATAGTATTCAGTTCAGGCTTTTGCATTGATTGTGTTTGGAATCATGCTTTGGTAAAGGAATCCAGCTGAAAATGGACTAGAGCTCTCAACACACTCACTGTTAAGAAATACTGTAGGTGATTGACCTATGTCCAGCTAAGACAGAAACTTGCATTTTGAGAAAAAAAGCTTGAAAAGTAGTTAGAAGCTGTACTGCTGTTTTGGTGTGTCATCAGCATTTAAAGGATAAATGATGAAGCCTTCATACCTGTTCACATCTAAGTTTTTGTTAAATTTCAGAATTGCAGAAGTGTAGGAAAACTTAATATGAAGACATTTGATACAATGCACTGTGGGTCCAAACTGTAGAGTCAAAACTCCTTTCTCCATGCACATTCACAACAGCTCACAGGAGACCTGCAGTCATTCATAAGCTGGATAAGTGACATTTGGCATTAAATAGATGAATTCTGTAGCACTGGTGCTGCCACATCACAAGGCAATTCAGATACAAAATCAACACTGAAGAACTGCCTGTGTTACTTTCCCATGTATTAAGAAAAGATGTCATGTCAAATAAATGATCAGAATGAGTAATAACCAAACTGTGAAAAGCAGATACTATTTTTGCAGTTTTGATAACACAAGCTGTTTATTTTTAGGCCAAGCGATTTTTGCAGGCAGCTTTTCCATGTCATTGTAAATGGATTGTGATTGTGTGTACACATGCTTTACAGGGCATGTAATTAATTTGTGTTTGAAGTCTGCTTTATAGATTTCCCACTTCTCTTTAACATTTTGGAATGGCTCAGTTATATTGTAGAATATACCTTTAAGAATCTATTTGAATTGTTTTTTACAGTTCTTAAGGAAATCAGTTTTCATCATTTGAAATTCAACATTTTGCCCTGGAAAAAAAAAAAAAGCTTAAGTGTGGCAAAACTTCACTGCTAATTTCAAGTCCTGTGGGAAAGCAGCCACAGCTTTCTTTTAGATAATAAAAAATAATGTAGACAAATCATGTAAACAGCATTATTGAGGAAGAAGTGCAGGGCTAAGCCAAGCCACAGCATCAGGTTTTTACAATTTATTTGGAATCTGACATGTCTGAACATCATTATTAGGAATTAGAATGTTTATACCATTTGATAATTTATAGCATTTATAGTGTTTTGGTTTTCTTCAGAAACTTGGCAAGAGCACGGGTAGAACAATCCAAAATATTAAATTTGTTCCACTGTTGAGGACAAAGACCTAATTACCTGACCAGGCATTATAACTTAGCAGTTCCAAAGAAATATTTACATTTTCTGAAGCTGGCAATCTGATTCTCAGAAATGTAAGTTTCTATTTAACTTCCTTACTCTTTTGTCATGGAAATGGCAGATTTTCTATACTGTATGATAGACTGCAAAGCTTATCTGGCTAAGCACATTTTGTTTTCTAACAAAAAGGTTACAAAAAGTAAATTCACACTAAGACAGGAGGATTGGTGACAGAATCAGGAATGTAGTAAATTGGCCTCTTCATTTTCCATACCATTTGTAAAGTAGCAGCTCAGAGCTCCTTTCAGCTTTTTGCTTCAGAGATGGAATGCAAATGTCTTTGCAGTGAATACTCCGTGAAACAGTATTTGACAAAAAATATCTCTTAGATTTAAAACTGCACAGACATTTTTTTCACATATCCTCTGTCCTCATCAATGGAAATCAAAGGGTTCAAACAGCTGAGTCTGAGCAGCTGGATGCACAAAGCAGGGCAATAAGTAGCCTTGTTCCATTTCGATTTGCAAGGTGAAGTTCCATACCTGCTGATAGCAGAAGAAAATAAGAAAAGCAAGCAGCAACTATGCAGCATTTGGTAGTTTATACTGAAAGGTACCAGCCTCCGAGAAAATCCTGTTGAATTTGGCCACTAGATGGTACTAAATCACAGTTGTTAAAAACTTCCCTACCCATTTGAAACCCCTGCTGTGAATTATTAGAATTGTAATAATTTAATGTTTAATAGTGATAATTTGTTTGTCTTTTCCTGAACACAATACACACACACATAAAAAGTGCATCAAGGATACATACTTGATTGGAAAAAGGTGTTAGCAGTGAGGTGGAAAAGTTTGCTGAGGATATGCATTTCCTCAGATGTAGAAGTGTGAGAGGTGAGTGCACAGAACTTTCACCAAAATGTTCTTGGCCCTCTGAATCAAATGATGAGCTCTGAGATGCCTGTTACTACTCAGAAGTGGAAGTCTGGGGTTGTGACAGTTCCATAAAAACCATCAATTCAGTTCATGGCAGCAGGCCAAAAATGCCAGTGTTTGCAATTGTTAGTAAAGGAAAAAAAAACAAACCAACAAACCAAACCAGGAAACCATGATGCCAGTCTATAATGCCACACCTAGTGAGCTGCTCTGGTGCTTTCATCTTGGAAAGATTACATTGGACCTGAAAACAGTTCAGAGAAAGGCATTATGATCTAAGGCATGGGATGGAATAGTTTCCATAAGGAAAATTATTGAGCAGGCTCAGACTTTATTCTGGAAAAGGAACAGCTTATGGAAGGAGAGAAAACATTTAATAAAAAGGAGAGGGTGAGAATTAAAGGATCAGATATGCAAGTATGGGGAACCAGGATGAGGTAACAGCACCCACTGCTTCTAAAGGCTGTCCAAGGAGCTGTTAGGTCCTGCCTAGCTGGGCTTTTTCAGTGCCATGGCAGGCTAAGGAAACAGAAAATGGCTTTGTGGTGAATCAGATCCCCTTGTCAAGCTCCCCCTCTTCTTGATGTGAAAAGCCAGTCGAGGCTGGCAATGGCAGTAGGAGGTCCCCCACATTAGAAGTTCCTTAGGATGTGCCACCCATTTTTTGTTGATGATGATGAGATGTCTTGAACTATGAACATCACTGTGATCCAGACATGACAGTCTTCAAACATACTGTAATCATCTTTACAGGACTGATGCAGTAACTCCTGTGTAG
This sequence comes from Ceyx melanurus, assembly GCA_024611195.1. Taxonomy (NCBI): domain Eukaryota; kingdom Metazoa; phylum Chordata; class Aves; order Coraciiformes; family Alcedinidae; genus Ceyx; species Ceyx melanurus. The sequence goes on along the minus strand of JANHGL010026461.1, from coordinate 11,779 downwards.
AAATGTAAACCAGCATTCCAGTCAACCAGCAGCCCTGCAGTGTTGTGAAAAACCAGGACTGGCTGTACCCCATGTTCTGTGCAAAGCAATTCTGTATGTGCAAATTCATTCCTTTTATTTTGAAAGTAGGTTCACAGGCTTAATGATACTACTCCTTTCCCTTCCTCCTCCCAAACGTCTGTGTTTTGTCTGGGGAAAGTAGCAAGGAGGATAGATAAAAAGATAGGATCTGTAAAACAGAAATTAGAAATGAAGAAGTGGAGCCTGGTGCTCTTGTTTTTTCTACCTCACATTTTCCTGCTTCCAAGGATTATTTAGAGAAGTAGTTAGTTCTTGAAAGAGCTTCCAAGGACATGCTTGGAATGGAAATACAGAGCTCCTTCATGAATGGTCATGTTTTTCTCTACAACTGAATGATTAAGAACAGCATTGAAAAGATAAAACAAATCCTGATCTCCTGATGAAATTGATGTGGGAAGAATCTATAAGAGAAAATTCTCAAGGATTACGCAACTCTTCATAGACAGTCATTCTGCAAGAGAGGATGTGTTAAGTCAATGCAATCAAGGATCATGAAAAGCAGGAACAGCCATTTCTTGCCAGCAATTACTGAGACAAAACCCTGACTGGCTTCTTTCAAACATCTGCTGCTTGGCATGCCCAGGTCATTGCCAATGTTACTGCTGTGAGAGTGCCAGCCCTAATTTTGCATGTCTTTTTAGTGTAAATATGTTTTGTAAATTATGAGGTGATACAGCAGGTCATATGTATATGGAAAAGGTTTTATTCCCATTATGTCTGATCCCAAATGTTCACTGAGGTTCAAGAGGATTAGATTCTGGTGACACACTGTTGTGCTCCTTTACCACCTGGTATTTTAATGACATGCATCAACAATAAAAATTAGTGTTGACATACCCAACGACTGTTACCAGTTAGCTTGTGGCTTTTGGCTTCACAGCAGTCATGTCAAGGTCAATTTGTCCAGTGGCTTTGGCTTATTTGACAGAAAGCTGCTCATCTCAGTTTGGAACGTGGAACAAATAAGCCATAGCTATAGTCAGCAGTAGAAAGAAGAGGAAAAGAGAAATGAAGGATGAAAAGAGAAAAGCAAATAAACATGACAGAGCAAGTGTCTTTCCCAAGTCATTTGGGAGATTTCCATTTTAGAAACAGCACAAAAAGGATTGTAATTTCTTGCAACTGTTGGTACATCAGCAGTTATCAGAGACTGTAGTTAATTGCAAGTATAGTATGTCATAATAAAGACAAGACTGTTTCTTTAGCAGCCTGCTCAGCTCAGGGTAATAAGCTGCATTTTCATATGTATAAATTGTCTCCTCTGTAAACTGCTGCCTTTGGTACAAAACCCCTAAAATATGACAAGTTCTAAGACATTCAAAATAACCAAAAGGCACTTCTGACTAAAGTAGCACTTGCTTATGTAAGCTAACTACAGTTACAGAGGATTTTATTTCCATCAAAGATACTGAGTGGTAACCATTACCATAGCAATGCAATGCCTTACACAAGCTTCTGGAAAAAAACCCATCCCATGTCTCAAAATATCTAGAACCCAGTTATTTATTCTCCCTGGAATCCTGCTTGCAACAAAAGCAGTAAAAGGATGAGGGCAGCTTTTTGGTGTTGAAAATGTAATTTCTGAACTTTGAATCTCCCTAATTTCTGGCTTCCACAGTTAATTAGTGCAGCCTCAGCCCACCCCAGTGTACTTAGGCTATTCTTGGCCAGCAATGCTCAAAAGGTTGTTCCTTGCGTCAGAGAGGCAGAGCCCAGCAGTGATGCTGCTCCACACCCAGCTCTTAGGGGCCACTCTGCATGTGAAGCCACCTCTCCTTCATCCAGAGAGCAAGATATATTCTGAATTTATAGATAAGATACAGGCAGTGGGGGTGGAGCCCCCAGATCCTGTTCAATCAGCCAGCCACCCACTACACTCCTCTTACCATGACTTTTCCTCCTAGAAAAGCGAGAGCTCATGGGTGAAAATTCAGCAAAAGTCAGTTCTGAGAAGGGCAGTGTGTGAGAGCAGGTGGACTGAGCAGCTCTGCATACATACATACTCTGTAATACTGTTCACTGCTCTTTTTACTTTATCTCAGAAAATAATAAATCAAAAATCACTAAGAATAAGATCAAACTATTAGGATAATATATATGATTAATAAACAAAGATGTCTTTCTGTCTGAGTTTGAAAAAGGCAAGTTACATCAAGAATCCCTTTTAATTTTTTGTCCTGAGACAAGAAAAACATGGAGTTTGAAAGGATAGAGCAGAGCAATTCAGTGTTTTAAATTATTTTATCAAAATCAGAACCCTGTTTTTGAAATGGAGGCATTACCTGAAGGTAATTGAGGCATTACCTGAAGAATTTCAGAATTCAGTGTCTACTGGTTCTCCCTTCTCTCAAGATTGATGTTCAGCTAAATCCTACTAGTTCCATGGCTTTAGTAAGACACAATCAGCTATTCCAGGAACAGACTGGTGCTTTATGTGCACTTGTTCCTATCTCTTCTCAAGGCTGCTTTCTCAACTCTAAATAAAAGGAGCAAAAGAAAAATACTGGTTGGAAGCTGCAGTATGTTTCTAAAATGTATAATCTCCTTTAGAAACCACTGATGTGATTTTACATTCTAAAAATCTCTGAATTTTTACCACATTATATTTAAAAATTCTAAGGTAAGGTTTAAATTAGTCATTTAATGTTAAAAATAAACAATTTTTTTGTCCTGGCATTACTGAATTATTACTCTTTTTTATTATTTAAATACCACTGAATATCTTAAATATGTTTTCTGATAGATCTGGGGCAGCAAATCCCTTCTGGACATTTATCTCTGGAATTACATTGAGAGGAATAAACAGCTGTCGGGAATATAAATGCTAACTCATCAGAATGCTGACTCAGTGCTGTAAAAATCAAAATACTTTCACAGACTGCAAAGGTAACATGTCACACACCAACTAGTCATCTTTTATGTTGGACAGCCAACACCATGAACTAAAATGTTAACTAAGGAGTAGAAACCCAATGATAAATTGGGGAAATTGTGTGAAAACCTGCCACGTGACTGAAAAAACAATAAGCATGGGTTTGTTAACCTGTCACCTTCAGTGGGAACACATCTACTCTTTAACAAGGATTATCTCTGGGATCATGGTGTGATTAAAGACCTACTTCTGCTTGCCTTGCCATCAACAGAATTTACTAATTTTGTGGCAGTAGGAATTAGCCACAAATGGGCACCCACTCTGCAGGGACACTAGCTAAGCATCTCATTAGAGACACTGGTCCAATTCTGACTCTAAAAGTAAGTTTTTGTACTAAGATTTCTTAAGGGTGGAAATTTGTTGCAGGAGAGAATGATCATATTTTACTAAAATATCTGATGTTCTGCCTGCCAAGAGATATGAGAAGGTGTTTTTTTGGTGTTTTTTTTCAGGTAAGCTCTGTTCTTGTAATAAATTATCTTAGGAAAATAACTGCTATCTAGGCATTATTTCAGGACTTTTTCTACAGATTAAATTTATCTTTGATACCTTGGGTCAACTGTTTTGACTTCAATTGAAACTCTCTGCACTGTGGGGTGAAGATTTTGGCTCAGTCTGAAGTTTTGTCCAAGCAAGTAATGACCTGAACTGTGTGTTTTCTGGTGGAAAAAATTACCTTACATTTAACACTTTTTTTTTCTTAATATTAAAAAATAATTTAAAAATAAAATTTTTAAAAAATTAA
>JANHGL010026460.1:11365-26936 GCA_024611195.1 Ceyx melanurus | reverse complement strand
TATACACACATCTCATTAAGATCTACATGAAGAATGTCAATCCCAAAGACTTCAGGATTGCTCCCATTTCTGATCAGGTTTCTAGGTCTATAAATATTTACACCTCCTTAAGAACTTCTTTTTGGGCCCATGTCTTGAGCAGTCATGAGCCCTTATTAATAAATCTTGTTTTCTCTTCTTGCAACATGTGGTAATGCATTTAGAAATCAGACTTACAGCAAGACCTCTTGGACCAAAAGCACCAGCAGGACCAACAGCACCAGCAGGACCCTGAAATGGGAATAGAAAACATGTCACTGCTGCATATTATACCTAATAAAAGTTCCAAGCTCACCACATCTCTGCAGAAAGCCAAGTAATTATCCACATATAGTAGAAGTTTGATGTATAATGTGTATGTGAGGGATTAATGTGAGTCTTTTGTCAATCAAAAAAATTAAGGTCTCAAACTTACAGGATCACCACGATTTCCAGGCTTTCCAGAAGGACCAACTTGGCCATGAGCACCAGGAGCACCCAGAGCACCACTGGGACCAGGGCTACCAGGAGCACCACGTTCACCCTGGGAATAAAGTAATGCAAAAGGAGATACAGTGTGTTACTACTGACTTACACACACTGGAATATCTCTTCCATGATGATGAAATACAAGAGAAGAACAAGTTACCTTGAAACCAGGAGCACCATCACGACCTGGAGGACCATCATTTCCAGGATTGCCCTGTTAAAATACCATTAAAAAAAAATCAATCAATCAATTCCATCCTATCAACCTTCATCTCACACAGAACTGTGTCAGTCTAATTGCTTCCAAGAGAGTAAGAAGACATTGAGATGGGATAGCATAAATCTTGATGATACAAAACTCTTCCTTATAAATGCCACTCTCAAATCCCTTAAATATATTAATGTTCTCAGAAAAAAATAAGATGGTGTTCAAATATTGTAGTTACAAGTTCAGTATAGATAAAATTGCTGTATTTCTCTAAAAGGTTGAGACAATAGCAGTCTTCATCTAGCTTGCACTCCTGTAAAACTGAGACTTGTAGATGAAAAATGCCATTGGCAAGAAAAAGACTTAAACAGTAGTCAGAGATAAATTACTTTGTTGTGGTGCTTCACCAGCTTAAATGGATTCCTTTGTGAATGTTAATTTGGCTTCAACTTTTTCACTGGGTGAACTAGCAAACTTTTTCCTTCAGAAAATCCCCACAGAAGCTTATTTCTTTTTAATTACTTTTTAATTCCTATTCTCTGATCTCTTTGAAATCCTGTAAATCTCAGGGTTTGCAGGAGTCCTGGGTTAACAATGCTTCAGATTATCAAAAAAGCTTCCCTTGATAAGGCTCAGAGAAAGTTTCATATAGTTATTCTACCAGGAGACAAGACAACCTGTTGATACTTTAATTGTCCATAAAGTGTAAGCCATGTCTAGCCACTGCATGGATGGTTAAGTTGGATGGGTTAAGTTTATTGGATGCTCTGTGAAGAGCTGGGAGCAGGGTCCTGTCCTCCATGTCATCACCCAGGAGGCAGGGCATTAGAGGGAGCAATTTGTCTTGCTCCAGGGCTCCCACACTCCCCTTTCTGCACAGGACTCTGGTGCTCCATTGTCTTCACCTGCATCATCTCTGCAGGTCAGCACTACCTGCCAAACAGGCCACAGTTTGCTCTCTCATGTTTTTAGCTTACAAAGATATTGAAGTTAACAAGCTTTCCTGATATATTCTTCTTTATAGCCAAAACCTTATCCCCTGGAATGTACTATTTTTCACAGCTCCAACAATGAAGTAATCTTTTCCTCACTCCATCTTTCCTGGCAATTAAGTAAAACTCAAAAGATTCTGACAGTGACTCCAGGATATATTTCAGACACAACTTGTGTCTTGAAGAACTACACCTACTTGGGGATGGGAATCCATGTGTATTAGAATCCTGCTATAATTTTCCCTGAAGACACCAGAACGTAAAAGTTTTCCAGCAGAACAGCCTTCAGTTGCATTCATTTTTTTTTCTGTGTATTTTGTGTATTTGTCTTTGTCTCAAAACAAAAGCAATCCTGAAGAGCAAACAAGACATGGCTTACATCACGACCAGCTTCACCAGGAGCACCATTTGGACCAGGAGAACCCACAGGACCAGAGGGACCACGGGCACCAGGAGGACCAGAAACACCCAAGGGACCAGGTTCACCCTAATACAGGAACAGTGGTGAGAAAATGTGACATTATAATACAACACAGAGCAGAACTTTTGGCCTGTATCTAAGAGAAACATTTCTCTGCAATTGATTGTGGGAGTGAAAAAGCCAGGACACAAGAAATTTATCTAACTCTACCAAATACTATCTTCATTCTATTTTTTTTTTTAACTTTTCTATCAGAAACTAGTCAAAAATGTGCTCACCTGCAGACACAAGTCTTGTTTTTCTGCAGCAAGCAGTAATCTCCTGACTGCTCTAAGTCTGTTAGGTTCATACCCTCTGTTTTCAGCAGCAATGGGAATAGCAAAATTGACATCTCTACTCAAAGGAGGCCTCAACTTTAGTTAACTGCTTTAAACAGATGTATAAATAGTCTTGTACTCACTGTTGCTCCAGAGACACCTGGAAGACCACGTTCTCCCCGAGAGCCAGGCAGACCAAGGATACCAGGAGCACCAAGAATACCCTGAGGACCTGGGCTACCAGGAGGACCCTGTGACATGAAGAAAATATTTTTATTAGCAAAGAAAAAAATCCATTTTTATGGCCCTCCCCATTTGTTTTGTTCTACAACAATGCCAAGGGCTTTCCAAGGATCTCTCAGAGTGTGTCAAATGCTAGTTCCTGCATGGAAGAAACTGCAACCAAGCCATAAGACTTTACACTCCAAAGCTAAAGAATGAAAAATTTTAAAATTACATGTCTGACAGTGACATGATGCTCAATTCCAGAGCAGGAGACTGCTTCCCCTCAGATGTAATACCAATTTATTTTGTAGTTAGCTTTGTTACTTTCATTCGGGCTATTTGCAGAGAAAAGGTGCTACTCACAAATATCAAAATTATCCTAGAAGCCACAACATTTACATGAAGAGAAACATTTATAATGAGGTGTGATAGTAACTTACAGCAGCACCAGCCTCTCCAGATGGACCCTTCTCACCAGCAAAACCAGGTGGGCCAGCAATACCTTGTTCACCAGTCCGACCAACTGGACCAACATCACCACGTAGACCTCTAGGACCATCTTTGCCAGCTGGGCCAGGAGGACCAGGGGGACCAGTGATGCCCTAGAATTGAGTATGAAGCTGATATCATTACAATGTAGACCCTTTTAATGGGGAAAACAGAGATAAATTTCATGCTATGTCATTGTACAAAAATTGTGCTTTGCAATGATCAGGTTCTCAGCTGTTCTGAAGCAGCTATTCTATTTATTCTTAGAAATAAATTCTTATTCTATTTTATTCTTAGAAAAGCAAGTTCTATTGCTTTTCTAAGAGCAGAGAGCTGGAATCAATAGAATTATTGAACTAAGATTTTATTATTTTCTTAATGAAGGCAAAAGTGGCAAAATTTGGCAGGAAAATATTGATTTAATCAAGATTATGTGCTTTACAACTGATTTAAACAGAGGTTATCTAAAAGAATAGTGCCTTTTGGTAAAGGTTGGAAACACCTTTGAAACAAAAAGCTACTAATGTCAATTTGAAATGAAAACTTTGGGCTGAAAAATAAAGTAGGGATTCACATTCTTAAACACAGTGAGAAGTTTCTGTGCTTGAGATAGGGGCTGGAACTGCAGGTACTTAGAAAGTGTAGATGCAAGATAACATTATTTCTCAGATAGAATGTGAATTTATTCCACTCAAAATAAATGGCTATGCAGTTACTCATGGCAAAAAAAAGAGCAAATTAAACAGATTTTTACAAATGATTAAGCACCTCAAAAAATCCCACAAATACATAACTCCCACTCTGGGAATTAACAGTTGAGACATTTCATTATCTCATACAATCCTATAAGAACCTGAGGTCATTCCAGTGCAGTCAAAATTTGTGTCAATATAATAAAAATGAGGATTATCCCCCAATCAATGCAACTTCTGGTTTATCTCTCATTAGAACCTCTTCATTAATGACTTACAGCAGGGCCAGGAGGACCAACTCTTCCAGCAGCACCAGGGAAACCAGTCATACCCTAAACATGAAAGTGAAAAGGAAGATTTGGTTTAAAGGAAACAATGACTTCATGAAAAGCAAGCATGTCAGTTCCAAAGGCCTGAAGACTTACAGGAGGACCAGCATCACCACGAGGGCCAGCAGGACCAGCAGCACCAGAAGGACCCTATGTATGAAGGATTGAAAAAGACAGATTAATTAAGCAAACACTGATAATGTTCCCTATTTAGAACAAGGAATCAGTCTCTGCTCATGACAGTTAAGGGCTATTTTGATTTTTACTTTATCAGGAGAAGGACTGGGCACAAAACCATTGTTCCTGTCCTGATAGTAGGGTAGTAAATTCTCACAAACATTTTAAATTAGTATCTTAAGGGCTGAGAAGAGATGCAAAAGGCATTTATGATTCAAATGACTTTTCCTTGCAAATATTATGTGCATCAAAGCAAATCTGGAAGTCAAAATGGGAAATACAGTCAGGCAAAGAACAGAAAATCTTCTGCCTTAATTTCAGTTCCAGACTCACAATCTGAGCTCACATAGACTGACAAAGTTTATATAATGTATGAAAGTCAATATAATAACTTTCCTCACAGTCCAGTTTGGAATTGTGGTGGGTTTTTTTTAGTTATCTTTTCAAATTCAAGGCCTTCAGGGTAGCATATTACTTGCATAGCACAGTTAAGAACCATGCATGTTACAAAGACACTGCTCACTTACTGGTGGTCCAGAAGCTCCAATTGGGCCAATAGCACCTGTTGGTCCAGTTTCACCCTTAGGTCCTTTAGGTCCACGCTCACCTTTGGCACCAGGCTGACCAGCTGCACCCTATGGACAGAAAACCACCCAGAACAAGGAGTTGGAAAAGCATGTGCCAAAGAAGCAAAGGAATGGAGTGGTGTCAACAAGAGGAGAGTGGAAACAATACTCACAGGAGGCCCAGCAAAGCCACTAGGACCTACAGGACCAGGCTCTCCACGTTCACCCTAAGAAAGGACAAGGAAGAGAGGACTGGTTGGAATGTGTTTTCAAAAACCCATTTAATTTTTTTTTCCATTTCATTTTTCCAAATGTCATGTTTTGGACACAGGAATGGTTATAGGAATTCCTACTTACAGGGATACCACGGGCACCAGCAGGACCAGCAGGACCAGCAGGACCTCCTTCACCCTACAACAGATGACAGAAATGTTGAAGACACTGTGTGGAAGTCCTGACTGCAGTGAGAACAGGGGCAGTCTCATGGTCCAGATGCATATGGTGAGTATCCCTGTGTCTCAGTGGAGAGTGTGTCACTGAAACTGCTTCTCCTTTGACCTGCCCAGTATTAACAATTCCTAATGGTACTCAGCCAGGATAAAGAATCATTCTGAGCTAATGTGCAGTTGTTCATCACCTTATCCAAACCTCTTCTCCCAGTCTGAGGAGGTTTGTGGAGATAGCCTCAACTGGGAAGAATTCAGACAAAGTTAAATCAGGATCTTCTCCCCATAGAACCCACTGCCATGTAGATGTGCATCCCTTGCCAAGTCTTCTAGGAAAAGGCTTGGGGTGTTATGGCAAACATCACTGAATAGTTCTAGAGTCCAAATAACCCTTGCCTCCCAGATCTGAAAAACTCATGCACACTAGAAATATGGAATTGGTTTTTTTATGGAACTCAAATATGAACACATGGATAAACTATAGAAACAAACAAGACACTTTTTCATCCAAAGAGGAGACTTACCCGATCACCAGCACCACCAGCAGGGCCAGGAGCACCAATAGCACCAGGGAGACCCTACAGGGCAAGAGACAGGACACCTTTTAAAAGAAAATCTAAGCAGGAGTGACTATTTTTTAAATATATTTTCTATTTCCTCCTGCAAACAGGTGTGTAACTTTCAGCTGTTTTCAATACGAAGGACACACTATTTTATAAAACAAAATCTGTTATTTTCCTTCCAAAGTGTGACTTCCAAGACAGGCAGCCAAAATCTCAAATTAATGATGATTTGGTGTGACTTTTCAGGCTGCCTTTTCAGGCTGTCTGGGCTGAGCCCATGAATTTAAAGAGGATAATGTCACACTGACCAGCTGGCTGTGAAATACAAGGTTCTCTGCTGATGTAATTTCACTGCTTGTGTGCATGAGGTGATCAATTTTCTCTCTCTCCCCCCAGATTCAAACTTCACTGGACAAGGAGTGACAGAATCACACTGATTTGCATGAAATGCAGATATAAGCAGAAATGCAATACAATGGGAATTTTTTAGTTACTGAAGTTCTGAGGTGTAGCAAGGTGAAGTCAAGTAGAGGTAAAAGATACTCACACGAGCACCATCTCTTCCAGTTGCACCAGTATCACCTCTCAGACCTGGGGCACCCTTAAATACACAGAGAGGGGGAAAAAAAAAAGCATTATATTGGTAATAAACACAATAGTTTGTATGAAAGAAGTCTTGAACTGTTTGCTGAGTATCCTTGCATAACCTCTGAAAGGCTCATCGTGCTAGTTTTCTGGGGGAATGCACTGGTTATTATTTCATTTTTATGGCTGAGTATGTACTGACTTGCAAAGTGAGAAGCTGCAGACAAAGGGGACTTTTCCCTGTGTCTTAGGGAAACCTACTTAGTATGTTCCAAATGATGAACATAAATCCCCCTCAAAATCTCTTTTGTTTTGATCAAGAATTAACTGTATGTAAAAGTTCTTTTAGGTACTCGTGCTATGCTTTCAATTTAAAGCAGGAAAACAACTGCTAGAAACAATTTTGACACTTTCCCAAAGCATTCTCCTGGAGAAACTGGCTGCTCATGGCCTGGATGGGTGTGCACTTTGCTGAATAAAAACCTGTCTGGATGGCCATGGCCAAAGAGTGCAGTGAATGGACTGAAATGTAGTTGAGGCCAGCCACAAATGGTGCTCCCCAGGGGGCTTTATTGCTCTCTACAGCTATATTTCAGAGAGCTGTAGCCAGGTGGGGGTTGGTCTGTTCTCCCACAAGCAGCAGGACAAGAGGAAATAACCTCAAGTTGCACCAGGGGAGATTTAGATTGGAGGGGGGGTTAGGCATTGAAATGGGCTGATGCTCTAAGTTTTGTGTAAGTAAAATTTGCATTGGAATACCCTGCAGGTTATTCAAGCATCTCCCAGACCTGTGTCTGCAGCACCAAAGCAGGTCGTCCAGCTTACCTTTTCACCCTTGCCTCCTGGAACACCAGCAACACCTCTCTCTCCTGGGATTCCACCAGAGCCAGCAGGACCAGGACCACCAGCAGCACCAACATTGCCAGGCTCACCCTAGCAGCAACAGCATATCATGTAAGACAGGGTGAAATTATTCACATTTGGAGCAATATTCTGTCATTATGACTTTGCCCATCATTCTGCTTGCTTGTAAACAGTGTGAGTAGTAGTATTTTGTTGTAAGCTATTGCACTTATTTTACTGTTTCACCTAGTGACATGAACACTCTCTCTGATTCTGTGGGTTCTTGAAATCTTGAAAACTAAGACTCATATTCAGTTAGCATCAAGCCAACATTATTTTGGTAGATAACCACTCATTATTGTGCTAAAGTTTTGAGGAAGGGTTGCTTATTAGGTACAAGAACTGTGTACCAGCAGAGGTGGGTATAAATAGAAGTCAGCATGAATTTTGGCCAACTCTCAAACTGAGTCCAAACTGGAGTTCCCCTCCTATCATCAGTAGTCCCAAATATATAAAAACATTTAATATTTATTACCATGGACTTGTGGGATGGAACTTTAGCACTTGAAGAAATGCCCCAGAGGCTATGGTGTTTAAGTAACTACCTATTACCACTAATCATTCATGCTCATAGGAAAGAATATTTTGGATTTCCTTCATCAGGCATTCCCTGGCAGCTGGAGAAGTCATACCTTGTTACCATCAGGGCCTGGGGGGCCAGAAGGACCACGGCTTCCAATGGCACCAGCAGGACCAACAGCACCACTTTCACCAGGAGGACCACGTTCACCCTGCAGGACACAGTCTGATTTGAGGTTTTCCTTGAATTGGTCCTTAGCTTAGAGGTTTAAAAGCACTGAGCAGTAGCAATGACAATGTATTCTTAATGCAGCACACCATTAAGAACTGCATTAGAATTATGTAGATAATAACTCAACTGGTCATAAGGACTGGGTCTAGCTTTTGACACAAATATAGCAAAGTGAAATATTAAAGTCTGGCATCATAACAGCTACCAAAGTCCAAATACTTCCTGAACACTCATTTTGGCTACTGTGCCCATTCTGGTTACAGTATCTTGCATACTATTGTCAGGTGGAGCTTCTGATAGCAACCTGAGGGCAGATAATGGATTCTAGTGAAATTAGAGCCATAATGTGGACAAAGAACTGACTCAAGGAAAGACAGTACACTGCTAAAAAGCACCACTGATAAAGAAGGGTAACATATTGTAGTGCTATTCACCAGTTAATATATCTCTTCATTATTTTTACATAGGAAGAAAGGTATTTATGAAACATGCAAATATCACAAAGGTGGAAGCTCTGTCGACAGAAAGAAGGGTTGGTGTATTAGACAGAAAGAAGTTAAGAACTTGCTGGATGGTTGTCACAGTAGAAGTGGGTCAAAATTCAAGAATGGAAAGTACCAGGCCATTTATTTAAGCACAAAAAAAATGAGGATTTGAGCTGTAAAGGAGGGTTTCAATTGGTGAAGATGACAGAGAGGGAAAGGAGACAGCAAATAACCAACAATACAGTGTGGATGTCACAAAGGCACATGAGCTCTGGCCCAAGCAGTGAGGTGCTTTTAGAAAGAGTTAATTTTGTTTGCAAAGCATCAGTAAGACCTCATTGGGAAAACAGAATGAAATCTACACTGGCTGGGGGTTATAAAAGCTAGAGCAGAGACAAATAGCTGCCACTACAATGATAAAGAGAACTTGGCATGGATAGATAAGCAAAATGAAAGTGTAAAGTAGGTATGTTTACTAATCCAGCCTCAGGGCACTAAATACAGGGAGGAAAAGTGTTACCTAAACTGATTGACATGGCTGATTATTTCTCATGAATACATTTAGTCTGGAATCAGGAAGCAACAGATGTAGTTTAAGTAGCATCCTCTTTATAGGTGGATTTGGACAGCAAATATTTAGTATTTTATAAATTACTCATTGCTCTGCATAGATGGGACCTTCCTGCCATGCAGGAAAGCCTCCACACAAAGCTCTTAACAGATACTTAACAGCACTGAAGATGAAAATTCTCATATTAACCAGGCCTCAACATAACACAGTAGCTGTCTCTGCAAGAGCAGAGAAAATTATCCCTCATTCCTGGGAGTCTGCTGCAATACCCTGTATTTTGCAACTGAGAAGTTACAAGATTTATCTTGAAAATCTCAGAAATGTATATAGCTACCAGTGTTACTGAACTAAGTATTACACAAAGATTTCAAAGAAGTTACTCACTCTTGGGCCAGCAGGGCCAGGGACACCAAATTCACCATGCAGACCCTGGAAGAGAGTAGGTGTATTGGTAAAGCTTATTTCTGAAGTGAACTTAGTAGCTTAAATTGTGCTTTTTTTTTCTTAACAGTAAACATCTTCAGTCTAAATCCAGTCTTAGACACACAGAAAGAAATCCTTGTCATACAGCTGCACAGTTATCTCTAGGCACAGATAATACTTTCCCATCTTACAAGAGTTAGCTATTAAATCCCACTTTCATGTCAAAACTTGAAGAAAAGGTGTTGCAAATGCCAACAGACCTTCTTCATTTGTTGCTAACTTTAACAAAAAGGGCTCTAAAACTTTGCATATAACATGGATTGCTTTGTGTTGGCAAATTGATCCAACAGGCTCCTGTCACCACGTGTGCAATTGTAAATATAATGCTTGTGTAACACCTGTCCCTGCTCATGGAGTACTCTGTCTGTCACTCACCCTTTCTCCTGGCTTGCCAGCTTCACCAGCAGGACCTGAGGGACCTGGCAGACCCTGAAGAAACAAGAATACAATTAAAGTTAAGGCAGAAGCACTTCATGGTTTGTAAACCATGGATAAGATTGAGCAGAGCATATAGTTTCTTACCTGGAAGCCAGGAGGGCCAGCAGGACCTGTTTCACCCTTTCCACCTTGGTTGCCCTGGATGGAATAAAAAGCAAGTGATTAACTGGGAAAGAGAAATACAGGGAAACAGATTTTAAACTGGGATGTCCCATTAATGAAAAGTAAAATTCAAATTTGATCAGTGTGGAGGCTGTTACTTACAGTGACTCCAGGAGGACCTTGAGCACCATTGTTTCCCTCTGGACCAGGAGCACCCTAAATGTGTTCAAGTAGGCAGCTGTTATCAAAGTTTTGATTTATTATGAGTAATACCTCTCTAAAACACAAACAAAGATCTCTGGCTGTGTATTTTGAATTTATTTTGGAATTACAGATTATAGGAACTTTGCTGATAGCATTTTTTCCATGACAGACCAATTACTTGGCCCTTAAATGGAAGAATTAATAAGTTTCAACTAGCAGTAAGAAGTTGGAAAATGTACAGGATAGATTAGAAAACATATATTGTCTTCAAAAATTTGCATGAGGAGCCCTATTTTTTCCCTCTTCACAGGAAACTAATACCCCATAAATAATTACCCAATCAATACCAAAGAAGGGTAGTTTTAATTTATCCTTTAAGTGATAGCCCCACTGACATGAGGCTTAGAAGAATGGATTCCCAAGTGCTTTTCTATTTCATCATCTATTTATGCTTGTACAAGACAATGCTATCATATTAAAGAGATTTTGAAATTCTACTTTTTTTCTCTCTGGAGGTTAATAAAGAAAACAGATCCACATACCCGTGGGCCAGCAAGACCAACATTGCCTTTCTCACCAGGTTTGCCAGGCTCACCCTGAAGTTGAAAGAAAAAGATGCAAAATTGAGCCAAAACTTCATATTAGATTCAGTTTAAACTACTAAACAGCAACTGATATTCTCCTTGACAAAACATTTTTTGTAATATTTCTTTAGCACAAATTAAAACACTCACAAGCTTCATCTGCCTTGTTGAACCACTTAGAAAGTATAAAAAATAAATGTATTTTCAAAACATTCCTTTCTTTTTTGAGATCATAATTCATGACACATGACCACAGATTCAGGAGATTACTGGTGTTATCTGTGGTCTCTGTGGTACATGCCAAGATTCCCACTGAAATCATTGGTAGCTCTTCTAAATTGAGCTCTGGATTGTGCTCCATAAATAACAATCCTCTGGAAGCGGCTTGATGTCCAATCTTTGCAGAACTTTGACTCAAGTGTAGATATGGAAATTATAAAACTGACATTCATAGATGTATATTATTCTAAAAACTTCAATGTTCAAATATTCCTAAACTAATTAAATTGATTTTTATTTGTTTAATCATATTTAAGTGGTAAATAATTCAAAATTGAACATAAGCAGATACCACCCAATTAGCAGTAGAGGAGGACATGGGGAAATGTGTTAGATTGTGAAGACATGAGGACAGGCAGATTAGGCTGGAAATACCTTCAAACTAACAGAAAGTTTCTGTACTTACAGTGGGACCTTTTGGTCCAGGGAATCCAATGTTGCCAGGCTCACCTCTATTACCAGCTGGACCAATTGGTCCAACTCTACCATCTGCTCCAGGGAAACCCTAGGAAAAAAAAAAAGAAATTATACTATTCAATGGCTAGGGCAATTTGTGTTCAGTTTTAGAATCAATTTGCTCTGTCAGTACACATGCTTTTAAACACTGGTTATATATTGCATGGTAATGTTTTCTTCCTTTCTTCTTTTTGTAGAACTATGTGATCTCTTCTTTCCCTTCCAAGACATAGTCCTGATCTGAGCTCCACAGAAAATAATGGAAGTTTTCTCACTGATCTTCTGAGAAATATGGTAATAAAATCCTCTGGTGTTAGTGTTAGAGCTCAATGCTGAGATCTCTGCTTTTTTTAAATCTTATGTCTGTGTTTCACATGCACTGGGGAAACAGAAAAGCAAGGTACTTACAACAGGACCTTCCTTGCCAGCAGGGCCTGGGCTTCCAGGCTGACCTGGGAGACCCTGAGAAAGGAAAAGTTTCATGTTTTTAGAAGGAAAACAACTCACCCAGCAGTTAACTAAACTTTTTTTTTCCTACATGCACACAGACACACACACAGATGCCAAGTTATCAATATAGACTGTGGAAACAGGTCTGCATAGCCTATCAAATTTACATCTAAACCACACCAAAGTTTAATATGTGATGTGTGGTCCCATACTGGCTGAAAATCAGTATAGGTCAGTACCTGTTTCACTCAGATAAACTCATTTAGGCTCTACTTCAGCAGAGCTTGAATGTCTGCAGATGCCTGATGGTTCATGTGTGCATTGAAAACTCTTTCACTTGATGGGGTGGGGTAAGAGGAAAAAAGAGTGGAATACAGTGGATAAGAGACAATGACATGGCCATCATCTGGCTGCAGCATCCACTAAAAGCAGATGGCTGTTTTCAGTGAAATCATTTGAAAACTAAAATGGAAATAACTGACATCAGCCATGTCACATCATTTTAGTGAGGTTTGCTTTTCTTTTAGTGAGTTGAACAGGACACACACACTTCCTCTGTGAGCTTAATAATCATATTCTGTAAATAATCACAAATGGAACCCCTTCTCAGAAGTCAGTGCAGTGTATAATCCAATAGAACACTGCTCCATGACCAGGCAATCCAATGCTACCAAAGAAACTAACTTCAGTAAGTATTTGGATGCTTTTTGATCATTTTCTCACGGATGTTTTCCCAGTACAACACTGGAAATGTCCTAATTGTGGTTAGCACAGGCTGATTTTTTTTTATTCTGAGTATTTTTAACCCTAAATTGTACATCATTTTATTTTTGTACAGTTCAGACTTACACCACAGAGTTCAAACTTACTCTTGGACCCATAAGACCAGGCTCACCAGGGCGGCCACCATCACCACTAGGACCCTTGGCACCAACAGGACCACTAGCACCACGGTTACCAGCAGGTCCCTACCAAAATAAATCACAACTATCAGGCAGAGGCAGCAAAAATCATCACACATCTGTATATAAAAGAAGGTATTTTAGAAACAGTGACTCAGACAAAAGTCTTACCATGACACCAGCTCTGCCATCAGCTCCAGGGAGACCACGAGATCCAGGCACACCCTGCAAGTGAACACAAAGAATAAAGAATTAAATCTGCTCCTGCTCACTACATTTCTGCTTTCCAAGCAGGTCTGCTGAATTTCAGGTAAGTGCAGCTCTATGCACACACACCTTAGTACCAATAAATAAACCTCTTACTTCATTGAGATTTCTTTAAGTTCTAATCTGCTTGTATCACACCATTGTCAGTGTTCATCATAATCTAATCATAGAATCATAGATATTAGGGGTTGGAAGGGACCTAGAAGATCATCTAGTCCAACCCCCCTGCCTAATGGCTCTAACCAGCAGCTAGGATTCCACAACCTGGCCACAGGGTTTCAATTGCACTTCTCTGTGAAGACTTGCTGGCTGCTCTATGACTGTACACCACACCCAAGGTACAATCCTGAATCTTTAGCTCTGCCAACAAAATCTAGTGAAAACATTGCCATTTTTTCCTATTATATTCCTGTGAATTTACTGCTTGAAGCCAGGATGCCTCCTGAAGTTCACCAAATTGTTTCCTCACCCAGTGAAAAGGGTACTAGGCACTCTTGAAAAGACTTGAAACCTGCTGCTTCACATTAGGTGTGAACCAATTATCAACAGTTTTAAGCAGCTTTAAGAATCCCATCACAAAACTTCTAAAGTACTCAAAGATAATTCACTAAATATTACACAATTAATAAATCAAAGCAAGCTCTAATAAATTCAGAGGTAAGATAGCAAATAGCAAAAAATGGGTTTAATCCCAACTAATCAAAAGGCTCAGAATTACAAATGATCTCTGCTTAGCAGCATTTGTGTAAATTTAATTATGCAATATTACTTAATTTGCCTTTGTGACTCTAGCTTTATTTCCACTTTTTTTGTTTCTACTTCTGGAACATGAAAAGAAAACCTACTCTTAGACCAGCAGGGCCTGGAGGACCAGCAGAGCCAGGTTCACCATTGGTGCCTCTCTTGCCTTCCTCACCACTAGGACCAGGAGGGCCAGCAGGTCCAGCAGCACCCTATTCAGGCAGACAGAGGAAAATAACAAATCAGATGCTACATTTCAGATATGATCAGGTTTTTTTCTTTGAAGAAACCTTCACATCTTGCCATACTTACAGGCTCACCCTTGTTACCACTTTCTCCCTTGGCACCAGCAGGGCCTGGTTCACCCTACATTCCAAAATAAAAAGAGATAACAGAATTAAGCATCATTCCAAAAATCTCTCTTCTACCTGTACAGCTTTTTTCTTGAATCAAAAAAGTCTTTAATCATCCAATACCACTCCTGTCTCTACTGTGATAAATGGTCAGTGAACACACTGCATTTTGGGCTTAACAGGCACAAAAGCAAATGTGTTAATTTGCTTAGAAATGGCAGTAATTGAACATTCAGGACTGGTTCCTTTATAGAGGATACCCATTGAGGTCCTGATTGTGAGACTGCTGCCACACCTCTCTTGATACTATTGGCATGGACAGAGCTTAACTGTCCCTGCACTCAAAGGGAGTGCAAAATAACCCTCTTCAGTCTCAGCATCTGAGGCAAGCAGTGAGACAGAGAAATGAACTATAATGTGTAATTACAGTGGAACAAATAAAAAATGGGTGCATTAAACACAAAAACATATCCAGAGGAACTGTTTTAACAAGTGGGAACACTGTCCAATTTTCAAATGAAGACCTAGAATATACAAGGTCACTTACAGCAAGTCCTCTAGCACCACTAGGACCAGCAGGGCCAGGAGGACCAGGAATACCACGGGGACCAGGCAGACCAGGAGCACCAGCAACACCAGGAAGACCCTGCCCAACAGAGGGGGAAAAAGGTATTTTGAGCCCATTACCTTTTCTGTTGCATTAACATATTTATTTTTTTAGAGCAATCAAGTGTGAGTTTGTACTTACAGCTGCACCCTTAGCCCCTGGAAGACCATTAGCACCAGGGTTGCCCTATAAGAAAGAAAACAGAATTGGTTAATGCAGAGTCTTGGCTGCAGCCATCTGACAATAGATAAAGTCTGGCAAGATACTCACAGGAGGGCCAACAGGACCACTAGAACCAGGAAGGCCAATCTCTCCTCTTGGACCAGCAGGACCACTAGGACCAACATTACCAGCAGGTCCTATTTCACCCTGTTTGAGAGAAGAACAGAGACCTCTAACAGTGTACACAGTATTTGGGCAATAGTGGGGCAATCCAGTTATCAATCTGACGTTAAGAACACAATTATATATATTTATT
>JANHGL010026459.1:15092-43164 GCA_024611195.1 Ceyx melanurus | reverse complement strand
CACGCTGCATCATCTCGGCTCCTCTCCTCGCCCACAGCTGCTGGTGCTCCGTGCTCGCAAGAAAGGGGGAAAGAAAAACTGACAAGGCTGCGTGACAAGCTGGTGTTTAGTGTGACAGTTCAACTTAATGATATGGGAGGCATGTTAAGCTGTATTACAAGCCCATTATCTGCGAGCCTGGATATTGGCTGCGTTGCATTATTAATTAAACACCGAAATGACGGCCGTTAGTCGGCGATCTTATCAGCTAAAAGAACAGGAGGCAGAAATGTTGCCTAAATTCGGGAGCTTCTTGTTTCGTTGCTGTCATTTTTTTGGAAAGCACTTACCCTTCCGTTTCATGCTTGTCAAGCAATCAATGAATGTTTGTAAACTGCTCTGAGATCTTCCAACGAATGATGCCGCCGCTTAGAAATGCAAAGCGCTGCCCCGCTTCAGCCCTGAGGAAATTAAAGCAGAAAATTTGGAGATGCGAAAGGATTTGGAGCTGGGAAAACACCCCCAGTGTCAGTGCAGCCGCCAGGATGTTGCCCCCTTCTGCCAGATGCTTTAAACACTCCCAGGTGAGGGATGGATTGGACATCACTGAGCTGCTCTCGAGGTGAAAAACCCCTGGAGAGGTTTAACTAACAGCAGATTTCAGAGTGTTTCCAGTGAAAAAGCACAATTCCCCATTCCAGGCAAGAGGAAACTGAGGCTAAAGGGAAGGGTGTTGCCTAAACACCTCTGAAAGAATGAGGAGCAAAGAGCTCTTGTGCTCTGTGTTTCCCCCCCCAGTGCCCTTCCCGGCAGCTCAGTTCCAAAGCTGCAACTGGAATGGCCTTCCAGTGACTCCCAGTGCAGCTCTGGAAGGTGCTGGGCACTCTGGCCTTCCTCCAGAGAAGCACTTAAGAATGTGATTAACTCCAAGCTTAGGGGTTGTCTAATTGCAAGCAGAGGAAATGGTGCTTTAGAAAGAAAATAGCAGGGTTTTTTTCCTGATGAGTGCTTCCTACCTCAGGAAAAGGAGGAACAGAAGCAGTGGATGGAGGAGAGGGTGTCACATCAGGCACTGGAGACACAGATGGTGGCACTTCCAGAGCTTCAATCCACCACCTCTCATCTGATCCAGCCTCTGGAGCTGCTCCCTTCTGCTGGCTGCACAGGCTGCCTGTGCCTGTGGGATGGTGGTGTCTTGGGTGAAAGGTCTGGACTTTCTTTCGGGTCACTGCTCAGCAGAAACAGTGGGATTGTGCTTTTGGGAGTGGTTGTTCACACCGTGGAGCTTTAAGCAGCAAGGTGCCTGATTATCCCGCTGAAAATCTCTTTCCCTTCTCTACCTTTATCTCCCCCAATGTATTGATCTGCTGCTTTGCATTGCACTGCTCTAAACTCCTGCAGCCCCCCCCTGCTTTTAACCTCCTCTCTGCTCCTACCCCCGAGCAAATGGAGATTATTCAAGGTGAAAGAGAGGGCAGTGGAGCACTCTCCGTGGTGGGGATGTCTGTGGGGCTACTGGGCTGCCCCATTCTCCCTGGCTCTGCATTTGCATGGCTTTGGGGGATGCACATATTAAAGGCTATGGAGATGTAATCCACCAGGATTACAAGGGTTTACAATTTCAAATCAAAGCATTACAAAGGTCAGATACCCAACCCAGAGCAAGCTGATCTGGGATTCCAGCTGATGCCTTTTCTTTCTCACCTCCTCCTGAACCAACTGATCTCTTAGTCATGGCTCTGCATCCTCTGTCTGCAGCACTCACAGTAATCACTCTTGTGGTGCCTAAACAATGGATATCTTACACTGAGCTGGGCTCCAGGGGCTCCTGAGCTGGTATGCAAACTTATTCTTTGTACCATGATAGCTTTGTTGAGTCCTTTCATCGTGCAGATTTCTGCTGGGATAGGCAAGCTGGGCTAAGAGATGCCCCAGAGAGTTGACAGTGGATGCCTAAGGCAGGAGACAAGGGAGGGAATCAAAGAGGTAGGACCTTAAGAGGAGCAGGGATGAGAGTTCAGAAGAAAATTCAGCTGGTTGCACAGATCCCCAGCAGTGTCCAGCATCCTGGAAGCATCCTTGACTCCACACACCACAAACACCCTTTGTGTATCACTCTTTCTTGCTTCCAGCTCTTGAGTCCATTCCTGTTTCAAGTCTCCTTGCCACAGTTCCCATTTTCTCACCCATTTGGAGTTTCTTTTCCTCTGGGGAAATCTGTGACACTCTCTTGTGCTGCTCCAACTGTAATCACTGTAGTTTGGGGGGTTTTTTTGTACTGTATAGATGAAAATGTACCCCTCCAGTTCTCACTGCCTGGGTAACCTGCAAACTGAACCTGCAGAAACTCATCTTGAAGGAGAGGAAGCTCATTTGACCTGATCCACCTGAGATCCCACAGAGAAGCAGAGAGGAATCTGGAACTGAACCAAGCTCATCTCAGCTCCCATTTAGCCACAAATGTCCCGTTCTGTGGGGCACTGCTCTGGTTCCCAGTCACCTGCCTTTATCACCACAAGTGCCTTTGTCCTGTAGTTTATCTCCTTTCATCCTGCCTCCAGCAGCTAATCCCCAGCTCCCAGCTCTCCTCTGTCTTCCACCAAACGATCAGAGAATCACATCTGCCAGAAGAGCAGCGAGAGAGCAGCTCCGGGGTCCTGTGTCAGTTTTATTTACCTTCACTGCACTGCCTTCCATTGCTTAACAGAATAGTTTTATAGCAGGGAAAATTGGAAGCTAAGTAGTTGCCTGTCAGGTAGTGTCTGTCGCCTGTGTGAGAAGCTGACATGGTAGTCAGCTACACTGGCAGCCACCCCCACTCTGAGCATCAGTCCTGGCCTCAAGGCTCCTCCTGCTCCTGTTCTTTCACCATCCTGGGGTTTGGAGCAGTGCCACTGGGGACTCCCCTTGCCCAGCATCCTGCTGCAGCATCCCTCCTGCCCTGGGCTCTGAAAATTCACTGATAAAGGGGTGAAACTGCTGAGCCCCAGAGCCAGAGGAGGTTTAGTTTCTCAACCAGCCAGGGACTAAGGATCCCATTTATCTCCAGAGCAACACCCTTGATTTCAGGGAGTGTCACAGAATGGTACCAAGGGTACATTCAGCTCCAAATATAGAAAAGAAAGAGACGTAGGAGAAAATGGAAAGATCATTTCACATCAAGGCAGACTAGGAGTAAGTGTTTGGCACTGGAGTGGACTGGATTCAGAGCCTGATTTGGAAGGGGCAGCCTGTTATGGATCCAGAAAAGTGTCATAATGAGCTTAATACAGAACCACAGAATCATTCAGGTTGGAAAAGCTTGGGATCAACAAATCCAGCCATGAACCCTACTCTACAAAGTTCACCCCTGAACCACATCCAAACCCACCCAGGGCTGGTACACAAATTCCCTTCTCCATTCCGAATTGCTTGATAAAGATGAGTGAATTCTCTTTCTTCCCCCACCTTTCTCCTTTGCTTCTTTCCTGCTTTCCTTCCTGGAATTGCCAGTCAAGATTACAAGGTGTCAGAGGGAGTGAAATGAATTTTGCCACTCGGCTGCTCGTAAACTTGGTGCCCTGGTTGGTGATATTACAGCCCTGTAGCCTCTACCTTTAAATATCAACCACCCACAGCAGCAAGCTGAGTGTACATCAGCAGCCGGGGAGGTTTCCATGGTGACAGGATGCAGGTCACAACCTCTGGCAATGTAATCAGAGCACTGGGACTGCTGTGTGGAGACAGCTTTAATTTCTCCGTTAGTGGGAGCTCTGTGGTCCAACATGTTCAGAAGCTCCTCACGTTTGACAGACAACCTGTTATCTCCAGGATGGCTCTGCCTATTGCCAGCCCTCTCGTGCACCTGTCAGCTCACCTTCAGTTTGAAGCACAGACTAGAGCAGTTCCACCTGGGATCCAGCAAGGCCCAACCTTCCATTGCTCCTGGCTTCAAAAAAAAAAGCCTGTTTGGGTCATTTCAACCTTGCTTTTCTCTGCTCTGCTGGTGGAAGGTTGGGGGGGTGGCTCTGTCCCCTCCAGTCCACATCCAGCAGGTCTCTCATCCCTCCTCCATCAGAAAACACTTTAACATGCCCACCTCCCCAACCTTGCAACCCTGCAGAAGGACAGGAGCAGATCTCCTGCTTCCAGCAGCTCCCTGGGGCTTTTTTTCCTCAGGGTGAACCCAAAGGGGGTGTGCTGAGTGTTTCCAGGGTCTGGGCTGAGCTTATACTCTGTGAGACACAGAATTTCTGGCTATTTATGACATAAACAAAAGCTGGGTGTTTACTGACTGTGCTGAATGTGGAGTATTTCCAGTAGTTCCCAGCTTTATGCTGGTTTTTTTTTTCCCCAGCTATGGATCTGTCCTGCATTGCAAGCCCCGGGTTATGTGCATAAGAAATGAAGAATTTGCATCTTCAAAGATCAAAGCAGCTGCATGTGCCAAGCTGTTTTACTGATGCACACTGTTTAATAAGCTTTAATTACTGGCTTCTCCCCTCTTATTAAGTTAAGCCAAGAATATGTGAAGCCCGGCCTGTAATAGCATTGCAGATCTCCATTTTCTGAGTCAACAGTTTGCACAGATGACTTTGGAAGTCAAATAGCAATTACTGCTCTCTCTCTCTCCTGTGTATTTGTGCATTTGCAGGGAAGTTAAAAGCTTCTCTCTAGCAGGAGCCACGTGCATTCAGGGGCATTCCCTGAGCACGATCAGCTCCAGGGAGCAGCACGGCAGCAAGGAGCTTGACAGGTACTGGAAAAGAAGAGTTAAAGGAGTTTGTTCAATCCAAGTTCATCCGAAAAATGCCATTCTGCTGGAGCTTTATAGCCTTTCATTTCACATTCACTTCCCAAGCACTCGAACCCCTATTTGACTGGGCAGTTAATGTGGTGTGCAGACACTCCTGGAGACTACACCTTTGATTGTCAGCCTGGGAGCCAGAGTCCTAAGCACTGCTTCAGTGGCAGCAGGTACCAGCTGATTCTTTGGTCTTTTACCCTCCCTGGGCTCTCAAAGAGCCATCACCGGGCTGGGGAGGGAATTTGCTGAGTACATTCACACAACTGCTCCGAGAGGAACTAATCGATTGCTAAAGACAAAGCTCAGGAGCAGAAATCTCTCTGCCTGTCATCTCTATTATCTTTTTTTTTTTTTTTTTTTGCTCTGGCTGCCTCCACACTGAGCAGGGAGGGAAGAGGGAAACTCTGCCAGGATTTTGCCCATCTCTGTCACCTGAAATACCTGCCTGTGTGGTTGTGTGCAGCAGATTTAGCCCTGCAGGGCAGCCGGCCCGAGTTGCCAGGCTTGTCAGCTGGATTGCTCTGTGCACGCCGAGGGCTTGATGGCAAGAGACACGTGTTTGGGCCAAGCGTTAACCCAGGAGGGAGGTGAAACCAAAGGGAGGAACAAGGTTTTCCCAGGCTGGTGGCACCCGGCTTGCACAAACCTTTTTTGGGGGGGAGAAATAGAAGTGGATGGGGTTGGGTGAGAAGAGGGTGGGTTGTTTCGTTGGGTTGTTTTTTGCCTTCCACCTTTGATCCTCGGCTCGTCCTGTTCAGCTGAGCGGAATACAAAGCGAGGGTGTCTCGGAGCTCAGGCTTCACCTCGGCGGTGCGATCGACGGGGGGAAGCAGCGAGCGAGACCGACAGACTGTCAGTGGCAAAATGAACTGTCACCTCCCATTTTTCAGCGGCTCGCTGGGATGAATTGCGCCTTTGAACCGTGTGGCCCGCTGCTGATTGAGTTCCGCTGTCTCAGAACCCCGCCGAACAAGGCAAGTTCATTTCAGGCTGACGTACCACTGCTTAGGAAAAAAATTAACCGCTTCAGAGCTGATTTTCCTCCCTTTTTTTTTTTTTTTTTTCTTCCCTTCCCGTTGAACTCTTTTAGTTCAGCACCTGGGAAAGGTCGGGGAATCCACGTCACAGAGCATCCCGAGGAGGTTGAGAGGGATGCTGGCTCCAGTGCTGTTCTGGTCGCCCATCTCCAGCAGACATCATCAAAAAGAAACCTGCTGCACAGTTCAGCACGAGTCAGTGAGCTCAGCAGCCTAAGGAGAACTCAAGCCCTGCAGGGAGAGCTGTGCTGGAAGTGGGGATTGAGATGAGTAGCAATGGCTGGGGGAGAAGGTGGTGGGGAGGCTGTGGAGGGATGCTCAGAAACAGATCCCCCTCCCCCAGAGCTGTGTGAGAGCAACAGGGATAAAACACCCAAGGCTGCCTTCCCATGGAGAGGTGTGTGTGTGTGTCCCACCTGTTTGAGCCCAACTGTGTCCCCAGCCCCTTGCCAGCCTGCAATGACCTTCCCAGTCCTGCCAATGCCACTTTGCTGTCCCTGGCACTGAGTTTCTGCCCCTTCATCCCTTCAGGAATCAGCTGCTTGGCCTTTCTTCTCATCCAGAATTTCCCAAAACCTGCCCTTGCTTTGCTTTCACATCATCCTCATGTTCTATTATCCCTTCTCTCCTTTCTCTTTCCTTTCTCCCTCTATAATGATGCATCTGCTTCCAAGACAACATTCTTTTGACCTACAGAGCCAGTGTTACCTCACCTTCAGCCTCCCTCTAGAAGTCTGGTTTTTCCTGTTTTTTTTTCCTGTTTCCTCAAAAGTTGATCCTCAGCAACTACCTGTTTGTATTTTTTGCTGCTATTAATTGGTTTTGTGTCATATTAGCAAAGTTCTAAGGTCTATAAATGTTAGTATGCAGCTGAAAGTTTAGGATGGAGGAATCCACCTTTTCAGGGCAAGATTTTGGAATTACCCTCCTCCTTTGTGCTTCCAGGGCAGGTGGGCACACATATTATTTGATCTTGTGGGTCTTTTGCTCATGTAAATCAGGATCACTCCACCAGCTGGTGGTCAGGTACAATAGATTCTGATTAAATTAATGTCTAATTCTCTTGCTTCCTGAAGAAAAACCTGTTTTGTCAAGAATCCTCCACTGTTCCTACCTGCACAAACAACAGGGTAACACAGCATTTCATCAGAGGTTTCCTGAGCTTCCCTCAGCCTGATTCCAACCTAGAAATACTATTTTTCCCCTGAATACTTGGTATTCTGTGTCCCAGACGTTTCAGTTTGAGATGGATGGGCCACTGACAAAAGGGGCAGGAGAATTAGTTCCAATGGAAATCATTTAAGAAAAGCTTTATTCAAGATGTCCATGAGTGGAAGCTCTGGGCCTGTGTCTCACCTTCCTCCAGACTGAACAATCAGATGAAATATTAGCACTTTCCACATGTTGCCACTCCAGGATATCATCCATCTTCCTCACCAGTGGGAAGTGTGAGCTACCACGGGCCTTTCTGAAGCTGATTTCTATATTCCCACATGCCAATCACAGCTCAGAAACTGTCTGAGTTTGCACTTTAGGAGAAGGGCCTGTGAAGGTGGGAAGGCAACCCTCAGGCTAACAACTCCCTCCCAGGCTCTCTGGAAAAGGCACAGCTGCCTGTTACCTCAGCAAGCTGGAGAAAGAGCAGCAGGATATTCCCTCAGTCTTCAGGGGAGGAGCTGCTGGGCAGAGTGGCTGAGAAATCTGGTGGTGATGGGAGATCTGAAGCTGCAGCACGTTGTACCCCAACCTTTAGTTGCTGTTTGCTGATGAGGAAAGGAGTGGTGATGCTCTCTGGGGGTATCTTGGCTGCAGAAGCTGGTCCCCTGTGGTGTCTGGGAGGAGGTTTGGAGAGAGCTGCTGGTGGTGGCCACCTGACTGGGCTATCAAGTTGTGCAAGTCTTGTGTTAGTGGAAAGGGAAAATTTCTGTCAGAAATCCTCCCTTAGCATCATATTTTAGGATCATGGAATAATTTAGGTTGGAAGACACCTTTAGAGTCCAGCTGCACCCCCAGCACTGCCAGGGCACCGTGTCCCTCAGCACCACAGCTCCATGGGGGGCTTGGAAACCCCTCCAGGGATCACAGGGACTCCACCAGGGCAACCCTTGGGGAGGTAGAAATTGTTCCTCAGCTCCAACCTCAACCTCCCCTGGTGTAACTGAAGGCTGTTTCTTTTTGTCCTATTCACCAGGAGTCACAAGATTTGTTTATTCCATCAGAGAGAGAATCCACCAACACTCTGAATCTGAGGTGTGGCAAAAAACCTATTACACAGCACTCTGACTTCAGCAAAAGGTTTCTCCTTGTTGCAGGATCTGACAATACATGTCAACCTGTCCATTATACAGGGCTAAGGTGGAAAGGTTTGATATAAAAGATGTTCCAGAGCTCACTGGCAACCAGGCAACCCAGCAGCACCAGCCTTCACAGCTTCCCACAGCAGCTCTGCCACGTTGCAGCTGGCTGAATATTTAAAATATGCAGACTCCTTCCATCCATCTTTCCTCAAGCAACCAAGTCCTCGGGTTTCTGCTGAAGCTCCCTGCTCATGAGGGACAGTTTGACTAATACAGCAATGGCTAAAAGGTTTTACTGTGGTTTCAGTATTTATCCCTAATGCTCCAAGAAAGTGCTTTTTTTAAAGGCCAGCCCTGGGAGGCAAGATGCTTTAAAATGAATCTTCTCTCCCCTCTCCAAGAAGAGCCTGCAGGATCAGTGCTTGTAACACTCCTTCAAAGAAATTAATGCCACTGTGTGAGGGCTTGTCTACCCATGAGTTAGCCCAGGGAGCTGTTCTGCTTTACATTTGCAGCTTATTTGATTGCAGGATAAGTTCCACATGCAGGTAAAAACTCCATTTTTACCATCACTGTCTCACCAGGGGAACAATTGCCTGAACTTTAAAAGCTCATGGGTATTTTCTGACCACCAGTGTCCACTGGAGCCTCCAGGGTCACACTGACTTTAGTGGTCCATGCTGTAGGAAAGTAAAATTGATAAGCACAGGTAGAAGAAAGTGGAAAATAATTTCTTATCATTAGAGCTCATTTCATGTTGTGAACATTAGACTGTGAATTGTACCAGCTCTAAGTGCTCCTACAGGTAGAGAGACAGGTGCTTGTGTCTGTGTGTAACACAGCAAGGGACAAGAAAGCTGCACAGAGACTAAAACAAGGAGTTTGGGGCATCTTGGCTTCCTGCAAATTTACAATTTCAGGAGAAACAGATAAACAGGCAGCAAGGAGAAGAGAGAGACTGTCATTCTTCACTGAAGCGTGAAGAAAATCTGTGTCTGAGGCTTCCTCAAAGCTTGGTGTGCAACAGAATGAACTTGACTGTTGTTTTAATTAAGCTCCCATCAAGGCCTGATCCATACAGAGATTATAGAACATGTGACTGAGAGGACTGCCATTTTACTGCTGGAAATCACCCTGAAACAATGATCAGAGTGAAGACTCATCAGTGCTGAACAATGCAGAACAAAGTAAACCAATGATCAGCAGTGAAATCAAATCCTAACCTGCCTCTGAACTGCCCCAGAACGTGACCCTTAGTTCGTCTCTCATTTCATAAGTAAAATGGCCCAAAATTCAGCATCAGAGGAAGGAGGATTATTATTAAACCTTGAAACAGGTCGAATTTTACCATGTGGGCTGTGGCAACAGTCACGTGGGGTGCAGGGGGTGTGATGTCATCAATCTGGGTGGCAGATGTCACAGGCAGGAGCATCATTAGTCTCCACAGGGCTGTGTGATGCATGGTGACACCCTGGCTGAGAGGGGCGTGATTGATACTTGGTGCATGGAGCCATATGAAAAATCTAGTGTGCAAATAACAGTTTTATAAATGCCTTTCTCATTCTATATGCAGACAGGCCCCTGGAAGGAATCTAGGAGATTGAATTAAGCTTTTAACCCTCTAGGCTCTCCTGTCGTTTATTGTTAGGGAATTAATAGGAAGGCAGGAATGCAGATGGCCTGCCTGTCAATTCCAAGAGGTGATTTTTCTGATCTTCACGGACGTTTCCAGCATCTTTCATTAAACACTCATGTACCAATTTGTCATTTTAACTGGGCAGGAAAGAAACTCCCGTTGAACTCCTTAGCTCAGGTGCTGTAAGTTAAATTTAGAAGCAGAAAGCCTTGCTCTGTTACATCTGCCAGACCAGCTTAGGGTTGATGAACAGCCTGCAATACCTGTTTAGGTGGGTAGCAGGATTCCAGCAGGATGCTCTAGACCTTTTCTCTCTGCATCAAGAAGAAAAAGAGATTATTCATCAGGAGAAAAGCCTTAGATAGATCCATTGATCCCAGAGCAAGGGACAATTTAGAAACAGTGTTTTCAAAGGGAGGTAGAAAAAAAACAGTAAGGAGATGGGGTCTAATTCACACTGTACTGGTTTTGGGGTAAGTGGAGATCTCCAGTGGGTGTTCATTCATTATGTGAGTGGAACTGGGACTCCAACCTTCCCAAGGCAGAACTAGTCTTTGTAAATGACCCTTTAACAAACCAAAACTGGAGCTTTGTAGAATGGATTTACAATGATCTATGGCATCTAGGTACCCTGTGGGTTTGTGAGCTTAGGTTGGTTTGAACCACATTTGGTTTTTTATTTTGCTTGAAGCAAAAAAAAAATCACAACTTCTCAATATACCAAGGCACCTAAAGGTTTCAAGCCCAGCCAGAACAGATCCATTGCCCTCTATTTTAATCCTAAACCACCAAGATGAGAGTGAACTTTTCCACTGATTCAAGCACAGGCCAGGCTGCCTGAGTGGGTGGTGTGTTGAGTGAATGGCATCACATTCAAACTCCAAGCAAAACTTGAGTGAAACCTTTCCAAAAGAAGAAGGATGAAGGCTCCCAGCACGATGGAGACTCTTACCTCCTCCACCAAACTTTCTTGAGTCTCACGACAGCAGCGAGGCCTCGACACCATGGGAAGCACCTTCCCCTCTGAGGCCTCTCGTGTCCATGATGGAGATGGCTGGAGAACTGGGCAAGGTTATTCCTCCAAACTGACCAAAACCACCATTGCCTGTGGCAAGGCTGTTTATCTAAATGATCTGTGAGGCTGCTCCTCAGCAGAACCCAACTGTCGT
Source organism: Ceyx melanurus (assembly GCA_024611195.1). Taxonomy (NCBI): domain Eukaryota; kingdom Metazoa; phylum Chordata; class Aves; order Coraciiformes; family Alcedinidae; genus Ceyx; species Ceyx melanurus. Next base: position 32,260 of record JANHGL010026459.1, on the reverse strand, counting down.
GTCCCTGGGGCCGTGGAGCTTGGCTCCATGGTGGGAGATGGAGCACAGGGCCATGGCGCAGGGCCACAGGGCCGAGCTGGGGCTGAGGGGAGCTGGAAGGTGCAGTCTGGGAGGTGACATGGGTTGGGAGGTGACACAGGCTCTGAGGTGACAAAGACTCTGAGGTGGCACAGGCTCTGAGGCGACACAGGCTCTGAGGCAACACAGGCTCTGAGGAGATGTGGGCCCTGAGGTGAAGCTGTGAAGCTGCCTGGGCTCTGAGGCAACAAAGGCTCTGAGACGGTGCCAGCAGTGAGGTGACACCAGCTGTGAGGCAGTGCCAGGGCTCTGGTGACACCGGTTATAAGGCCTGTGAGGTGACCTGAACTGTGGCACGACAGTGGCTCTGGAATCCAAGGCCTAGGCCACCATCTTGTGGCACCCGAGGCCCTGCGATGCTCCCTGTGGTCTGGGGACATCAGGGCCACAGCCTGAGGGGGGAGAGGAGCTGTGGCCAGTTTGCCAGGAACCTTCCCATGCTGAGAGGTCACTCTGGGGGCACACACACGAGGAGGTGACAAGAGACTTTACTGTTCAAACAGCAGAATTTGGGAACAGGGAGCCACGCTGCCTGGCACTGCCACCTCCTCCTGTGCTTTCCAGGGTGTTTCATCAGCCTGGAGGTGACCACACCACGGTTCCCCTTCTTATGGGACTGATCCAGAAGCAGCAAAAGCTATGCTGGTTTCCATGGAGCTGTCTGTGGAACAACACGAGAGCTTTGTGCTCTCAAGATTCCTGTTTATGGCTCTTTGCCCCCGTCAGCTCATCCACAGCCCCACACGCTCCTGGCACCCAGAGCTGGTGGAGCAAAGAGGAGTCCGCCCGGTGGAAATGATCAGCAGAGCTGAAAAAGAAAAAAAAAATAAAAAATGAAGCAGGTTGACTTCATTATGTGCTCATTAAGAAATCTGTAGCTGTAGTTTGTTCCTGTGTGTGTGAGCTCTGGCTGTCATAAACCCTGACAGATGGACAGACAGACTGAATTATAGTCGGGGAGTATAGACTGGGCAGGATCCCCCATTAACGCTTATTGGAAATTGTCATCACTTCAAGCTGAATGGGCTCCAGATGTTGAAACCCTTGTAGGGAAATCTTGAAGGTGAAGGTTAGAGGCTTGTGATTTTGCCTGTGTTGTGTGAGCTGCAGCCGTTCCCTTTGATTTATTGTTGTTTAAGTCAACTAGACTTGGTAGTAGGAGAACAACTGAAGAGAGCAACACATGGGTGAGGGTGCCTGGTTCGGAGCTGCTGAAGGACTTGCTCTGCTTTTATTACCTGGGTGTGAGAGAAACATTAAGCAAATGACTGGTGAAAGTTTCAGTGGCAAGTTCAGTGCCTCAGTATTGCCTGCTTTTCCAACAGGTAGAGATCAAGTTGCTTTGTTTGTGCATAGGTGCATTTTCATTTACATATTCCAAGGGCACTTGGAAGTCACCACTGTAGAAACACAGAGCTGTAGCAGGTGAGCTCCCCTTCAAAAATGGGGACAGTTACTTCAGTCAGGCTTTTCATTTTTGTTTGATTCAAAAACACCCAGTGATGGGGATCCCACAGCCCCCTCAGGCAGTAAATGCTGGTGCTGCACCATCTTTACTGTCAGGAAGTTTTCCCTAATGCCTCCTGCAAACCTCCCTTGGTGCAGTTTAAGCTCATTAACCCTTGTCAAATACAGAGTGAACATGGAGCATGGTTTATTACCTTCCTTTTTGTGGCAGCTTTTAACATGCCTGAAGATGGATAAACCTCCCTCAGTCTCCTCCCTACACTCAGCCACTACTTTTGGTCTCTCCATGCAGGTCACGTTTTCTAAATCTGAAATTATTTTGTTATTCTCCCTCTAGATTCTTCTCTTGTGGTCTCCCAAACTGGGCCAGCTGAGGCCCTTGTACGGGCTGAGGAGACTGAGGAGATTTCTTTGTGTACCTTAAATCTGACATCCTTTTTAAGCAGACCAGCATAATTCTCTTCATGCCTCTTCAGTTTTGGCTCAATAATTGTCCCAGATCCCCTCCTGCGAAACTGCTTCCTTGGCATTTATTTCCCTGCTCACATTTGTGTGGCTGATTATTCCTTCATAAGTTTGGAAGTCAGCACTCATCTTTATTATCCCACTGCTTTCACTTATTGCTCTTGCTGAATCCAGACTCTGCTCTCCGATGGGCTTGTGGCTCTGTCCCTCTTCCCCATCTTGAAATCATCTGCACACGTGCTCTGTTCCACTGCCTGCCTTCTTCAGTAAAATACTGGGTAGTGTTGAATCCAGGAGCAGGGGTCAGGCAGGATGGGAGCACTAGTAGCACTTTGCAGGCTCAACCCTGGTTTGCTCACATTAAGTATTTGCAGACACCAGAGCTGCTGCCTCGTTGAACATGTGCTCTGCTCTTGGAGGTCATGTTGTGCATGATGCACATTTGCCTTCTTCCTTGGGAAAGGCTTCTCCCTGCACTGCAAATAGATTTTTTTTTTCCCTTCTTCTTCTGCTTATCAGAGTTCGTGAACTGTTCCCTGGGCTGGACCCACAATGGGGCCCGAGCCAGAGGAAGGGGCTGGAGCAGAGACCTTAAGAATGGCCCTTACTCATCAATAACTGCTCCCTGACAGGGCTGAAAGACACACAAAGTGGCTTGGCTGTTGAGCTGTCACTCCAGCTGGGGCACAACCCACAGCAGGGCTCTTGCTCACTGGACTTTGCTGTCCAGGGCACCAGAGGAATCTTTTCACCCTCCTTTTGAACGTTTAAACTCCTGTATTTCACAGGGGCTGTGTCTTGGGGGAGCAGGACACTGCTGGTCACCTTTTGGGTCTGATTAGGATGGTTTGTGCCACTGGAATGTGGCAGGCTCAGTTAGACTGTGGATTCAGAGCAGGTACAGCCTTCAGGTGATGGACTAACTCTGCTCACCAGAGATCCTGCCCATCCAGAGCTCTGTAGGATGGGCAGATGGGAAAAGGCAAATTCCCTCCTGCAGTTCACATCCAAACACTCCCTGTCTTCCTTCAAGCAAATCTTCTCCTGCTTGACATGGTGTGTTGCAAATGAGGAGTAATGTGACTGAAAACTCTGTAGTGAAGTCAGAGTTGGAGGAGAGAGGAGCAGACAGGTGATTTTCCTGTTCATTATGAAGTTGGAAAACTATTCTTGGAAAAATCAGTTTAACCTTGGAAACATCACAAGCTTCAGTGTCTGATTTGCTGCAATGACAGGGACAGAAAGGCAACTTTGGTGCCTGTTCTGTGGGAGGGTTTATTCAGCAGCAGCTTCAAAGCAATGCCTCAGGAAGGTGACTCCTGCCTCTACATCCTGGATATATAACTTCACAACTGGAAACCAACAGTAAATCAAATAAAACCAGGATAAAGGGGAGAAAACCAGGTCTGATTCCTGAGAAGTCCATTCTATACCATCCTGTGTGAATGTGCAAGTTAAACCTTAACATTCACACTCAGACCTTGTTCCAAACAAGACTCCTGGGCAACCAAAGTGTCCCTGACACCCTAAGGTTTGATTCTTTTCTTTTACTTCATGCAGTTCTGTGGACTGTGAAGTGTTGGTCAATATTTCCCAAGCATGAGAGGAATCAGGCTGTAGTGTTCACAGTTTTCATGAAGTGCACGTGTACGTGTTAAAAGAAGAAAAAAAAAAAAAGATATTTAGCCATTTAATGTACCACAGCAGCACCTAAAAACTCCCCTTGGAAAGTGGTTTCTCTGGGAAAACACAGGAGGAAAAAAGGTCTCAGTCCATGGAGTTTAGTGTGGACAGACCCTGTCCCTGTGAAATTAAAAGCCTTTTGCCACTGCCTCCAAGAAGAGCAGGTTCAGCCTTAATAAACTTTAATAAATGGAGGGGAAAGAATCAATTAAAACCCAGGAACTGATATCTGTAATTATATGACACTAAATCATGCAAAAAAAATGTTGTCTCAAGTATCTCACTGGCAGGACATGGATTTTTTATCCCGAGCTTTGCTAATTTCCATTGATTTATTTTTTCCTTGGAAGCATTTATTTTCTGCAGCAGGGATGACTGCTCTAGCTGAGGATTAGATGTTTATCCTTCAGAGTGGGCAGGGAGCCTAAGTGGCTGCAGAGGTTTTGCAGCTGAAAAGGATATTCTGTCTTTTTAGTGTTTCCTGTCTTTGGAGAATGCAGAATTCCAGCAGAAAAGCAGAGAACAAGAAGTGAGCTACAAATGGACCATGTTTGTGACCTGAAGACTTGTGAAGTTTAAAAGCCAAGTGTTTTCTGTCCACCACAGGTGGGTTTCTGATATTTTAGGGGGGTGATGTGAGGTGGAATCATTGCTAACACTGTTATTCTCTCTCAAGCTCTTCTCCAGGCAGACAGAGGATGACAAAACCCCTTTGGTGACTTACCCCTTGGGGCTGGCTGGGATCTCTGGAGCCTGTGGGCTACTGGTGAGCACTGGGAGCAGCTTTCAGAGCCTGGAAGTCATGTCTGCTGGGGTCTTATCCCCCTGCCACAGTGACACACGGGGCAAGATCTTTGTCTGCCAGGATTAATACAGAGAGGTTAAAGGTCCTGGGGACCAGTGGTGTTTCAAACCTGTCTGTAAAAAGTTCTTTTCTTGGCTGCTTCTTAAAATAAAAGTAAAGTAAATAAAGCTCCTGCTCTTTCTGTGATTCTTTTGGTTATGATTTTTCCCAGTTGCTGCAGGTCCATGAGGAGCTTAAGGCAGGCAGTGTTTTGGAGCAAGAATCCAGCCAACCTGTGTCCTCTGCAAGGAAGGGATCTGCAGGAGCTGTGTTTCTTGTAACCCCTTCACCCCTGGATCATTTGCTGACACATGGACACCTCATCGTGCCTCTAACTCCTCAGGGCTGAGGGGTTAAGTGTCTTGTCACTCCAGGATAGGCACCTCACTGGCAAATCCCAGACTTTTTATCAACCTTCCCCAGCAGGAGAATGGGATCCCTGCTGTCCAGCCAGCCTGAGGGCTGAGGGCTCACTCTCAGCACCCCACAATAGTCTCTGATGCCAGGCAGTGCAGTCTGGGGGGGAAAGGGGAGCAGGAGAGCACTGAGCAGAGGGTCCACCCCAGCTTCTGTCCATGGATGATAGTGGGCAATCAGTCACTCCCTTTCTCCGTGCCTCAGTTTCCCCAGTTGTTAAAAAGGTGGGAGTGATGCTAACCTCCTTTATGCAGATTTTTATGACCAAAGACACCAAAATCAGCCTGGAACAGGTAATAATCCCAATATTTCTTGCAGAAAAGCTGCAGATTTGAGGTTCTGTTGCAACTTTCCCTCAGCAGAGCTGTTCCTCCTGCCCTGCCTGTGCTGCACCTGCACCCAGAAGTCACCAAGAGCAACAAAGAGCCAGAGCTGGGTGATCAACTGATTGCACCAGGAGCTTTTCACCACCCAACCTGCACACCCCACACACTCCTTTGGCAAGGGCTGGGCAGCAAGTGCACTGACACTGTGGCCTTACCTGCTGACCAGTGTCTCATCATTTTCTTAGGTTCCTCCATCTATCAGAGCCCATCTGCTGATTTTTTTTACCCTTTCACTGCAAGGATTTTAGGGGTAGAAACCGTGTGTGGTTGGCTGGAGTCATGAATGAACCTGAGCATGGGGTAACAGTCCACGGACTGGGATCTGAAATCCATCCAACAGTGAGAACCATGGCTCAGAACCCCTGTAACATTCCTTATCCCAGACTTCTGAACACTTTCCAGCTGACAATCACCAAACCCAGATCCCTTCAGTGGGGACCTTGCTCCTAGAAACTGAAAAACTGCAGATGATTTGTAGAAATTCCTGGATGAGCAGCCACAGGGGTGGCTTGGAGCAGTTTGTTCCCAACCCTCACTGACATCAGAGGCTTGGGGCTGGGAACACCCTTCCCATCCTTTCCTGCACTGTCTGTTGGTGACCTCCCTCCTGGGATACCCACTCTGGACTGAGCCCTTTCAAATCAGAGGTAGATTTGCTGAATGTCAGAAGATTTCAGCCCCTCTCATCTTCTCCTTTGTCTCTCTGCTTTCCTGGAGCCAGCAGCCTGCTCCTTCTTCACCCAGGACTACCTGTAATGGTGCTTATTAACGAGCTAAACCAAATTGCACCAAAATCGATGGGCAAGATGCTCATTAACACTGATTAGTTTGGCTCAGCCCCTAAAATAAAGGCTTTCTGCTGTGCTAACATTAACTATTTCACCTCCTCCAGGCTGAGCTGAAAGGCAGGGGAGACCCTCAGCCCCTTGCCCAGCAGACGTGGTGACGGAGAGAGAAGCTTCTGTTTTCAGATCCATCACTCCTCTTTCCAGCCCCTTTTCCTCCTGTCCCAGACACAGCCTTGGCTGCTTTGCAGTTGTTCATAAACACCATCTACATCTGTCCTGAGCCACGAGATGTATTAATCAATTTGATGAGGATGTTAAAGCTTTCGCTTTGCACCTAATTACGGGCTGATTTATAGCCCTGGCCTTGTGTTTGATGGAGCTCTCCCCTTGGCAGTGATTTACATGGCATTGGCACCAGCCTCTCCATCTCTCCAATCCTCTGTCATTTTCTCTGCCCCTCTTTCTCTTTCCTTCTCTCTCCCCTCAGCATCTCCCCCCTCCTCTCCACACCCCTCTGCTCGATGTTCCCTCACGAGAGCTTAATGACACGTTGACAGAGCAGTGAAACATTGCTCCCTCTTCCCTGCATCTGCCTCTGGCTCCGTGGCTCCCCAGTGCTCTCTGACACATCCAGATGGAAGGCCTGGCAGGCGAGGCAGAGCCTCTGGCCATTGCCCCAGTGCAAGCCCTGCAGCTCCACAGATTTCCTTTTGGAAGGAGTTGGTGCAGAGCTTGAGATTCCCTAGGGGACATCTCTGTGCTGGCAGAGATCTGGAGACCCCCATCCTGGGTCCTCCAGACCCCACTGAAATTTCCTAACGAAGTGGTGATGGAGAATTCCACAGTAGGACTCACCTGAGCAGCTCCAAAACCATTTTTGGGGGACAAGTTTTCTTTCTTTTTAGTACCAGAGGGGAAACTGAATCACAGAGGCATGAGGGGGCTGTGCTCCTGAAAGGTACAACTGCTCCAGTCATCCCACTTCACTTATTACCCAAAGCTAATGGAGAAGTGGGAGGAGAATGAAGCAATTACACCAGTTTCACTCATCTCTGTGAGATTAACTCTGCCCCAGAGCAGAACCTGCTCCATATGTTTCTGTCTTCCCCTTTTTTTGCCCTTTTCCCCTTTTTTTTTTTTATATTTTCAGAGCTGAGATTCTTAAAGAAGCCTCAGAATATTTTGAAATATACTTCAATAAATATATGTTTGACATAGATCATGGATCAGTCATTCATGTTTACTGGTACTAATGCAATTCCAGCTACACCCCCCACCTTCTTTTGTGCCTGGAAATGCAAAATTCCCTTTCCTAGGGGAAATTCTGTTAATTGCCCTGTGTGAGCAAAGATAACAGGCTGAGGGTGGAGGGTTTTTCTTTGCTAATTCTGAATTTCCCTGCTTGTGTTGCTTACAGTGAAGAGGTCTCGTGTGTGAGATGACAGCAGAGCTGTGTCTGAGCTAAAGACACCTCCAGAAAAGGGTGAGAGATCCACTGCTGGCCCTGAATCCATCCCCTCTCCAGGCTCCACATCCCCCATTCCCCACTTTGCCCAGCAGGTGGTTGGGTCTCCAGCTGCCAGATGTGCCCATGAGACCAGATGTTTGGGGTGTTCTCAATCAGCTGCATGCCCACAAGGTGGAGATGGATTCAGTGGGGTGTGCACAAGAGTGGCCAAGGTGGCATCTGACTCTGCCCTTGTGTTGCTAATACTGGAACTACAGCAGGACTTCTGGTCTGGCCCTTCCTGTGAGGGAAATTTCTGGTAGGAAAATTGAGGTAAAACACTTTTTTGCTTGGCCATGATAAAACTGAAACCTGTTTCCACTGCCTGGGATCAAATCATCAAAATTCACCTCACAACAAAACTAATGACTTGAAAACTCTGAACTTTGGAGTTCCCCCAAAGATAAACTCGGCCAGTGGCAACATAAAAATGAAGAGAATTCCTACGGATATTCAGATTTATTCACACGTCCATCTCGTCCCTGTGCCAATGCAGTTCACAAACCCATGTCCATCTTGGGAAGACCAGGACCTGGGCTTGACAAGGCACCCTGGGCATGCAGGGCTGGCTCTGTGCAGAGCCCCACGGGCACTGCAGCCTGCACGTGTGTGCCAAACACGTGTGTTCATGGTGCCAGAGCTGGAGTCCTGTCCAGAGAAGCAGATGCCTGTCGATGGTGAAGCTGCCTGCACTGAACAGATGAAAAGACATCTCTGCTGCTGAGTGAATTCCATCAGACCAGGAGCAGCTGCTCGAAAGCTTCTGAAAGCAAAAATCCTCATGAATAAATATTAGGAGGGGAAAAAACGAGGCTTGTAGAGAACAAAAGGAAGCAGAGGAAGTTACTGAGAGATGCTGAGACCTTTCATCTCAGTAAAATATGCAATTAACACAACACACACATCTCCCCCCAGAAAGGCCTTGCATTTGTTCAGGGTGACTATAGGATCAGAGATAAGGTTTCTTTTGGTGAACAAGGAAGACCATAAACTGCTATTCCTCTGCCTGTCAACACAGCAGCTCTTGCCATTAGTGATTTCACAAACTTACTGAGTCAGCCTCCTGGAAATGCTCAGCAACCATTTGATCTAAAGGGAAGCTGCTGGGGTTTCAGGTTCAGAAATGCTTGGCATTCCCTCAGAGAAAAAAAAACCAAACCCATCCATTTTCCAGGCTGGAGCAGCACTGGATCCTCTCTGTGTTGTTGCTTCCAGGTACCAAAGCAAAGATGCAGGACCTGATTTCTACCATCCCAGTTGACACCAGCATGGTGTGGCTGGTGGAAAGCTGCTGGCTCTGCAGGCTGCAGGGAGGGGAGGTGTCCTGCAGCCTCAGCATTCTCCAGCTGCACAGGGGAGCTGGTGGCAAGCTGAGGCTGAAGTGGCTTTGTCTCTACTGGGAAATAAGGGATGGGTTTGAGAGCAGATGGGACTCATGGCTTTCTGTCCCCACAGCCATCTGCAGGGTACTTAGAGCTGAGCTTAGACTGCTGCTGGACCAGGCTATGGGACAGTTGGTTTCATCTAAGGTGAGGCTTTCCCTTTGCCATGAGCTTCAGAGCCCAGGGCCAGGCAGCTTCCCAGCAGGATCTTGAGGACTTGCACTCCAGCAGCTTTGGGAGAGGCTGGACTGGCAGCACCACCACCCAGTGGAAGATGGAAACTGCTCTGGCTAAAAGCTGAGATGTCACCTCTCCCAGGGACTTCCAAACTCATTGCTTCGTTCTTAATTCTCATGTTTGCACTGCTGCAAACTCTTCCTTCCTTCCAGTTCTGCTTCTTGGTGCCCACAGCCAAGAAGGAGGCCACCAGGGCTGCATGAGCCATGGCATTCCAAGGTGGCTGGCCTGAATTTCATCCCATTGATGGCAGGAGCCAGAGGGAGATGCATGTACACACACACACCCAGAGGAGTCTGTTGGCTCCAGACTTGCAGAAACTGCTTTAAAATGGGGGTTTTTTTTAGCCTGTCCCCCTCCCTGTAGCTCCTACTGCTGCAGGAGATGACCTCTCACTGCCTCACTGCCCCACAACTCCTCACCATGGCTCTGAGGAGCAGCCACCTTCCTCCTCCCTCGTTTGATCCATTTGAACCACCTCCTGATGGCAACCTGGGAATCTGGTTCTCTTGCCTTGCATTGTGCTCACTCCTCGGAGCCATCAGTTTATTATGGATAGGGAAAAAAAATAATTAAAAAAAAAAAAAATAAGGCTAACTCCAGATGGCTCACAGCTGGAGGAAAAACCAGGCACAAATTTCTGCTGGCTGCAGTTCCAATTGAGCCCAGGATAATTCCCTCCTTCTGTTTCTTCTGGGTGAGGAGATGCAGTTTTTTCTCTTCCTGCAGGCACTAATAGGTAGGCTGGAGTGATTCAAAAACAGTAATAGACTGAAGCAATCAAAAAAGTCCAGAATGACTTTGCAGAATAGAATAACTCTTTTGTCTTTCTTTTCATCTCGTGTTCTCTCTTTTCCTTTCCCCTTTGCCATTCTTTCACCCCCAAAGAGCAGGTGCAATTCAGTATTTAGTGAGCCCCATTTATTCTAAAGCAAGTTGTGTGATAAATCCCTCTCAGAAGAGTGTCAAAAATTGATCCTATCTCCCTCAAATACCTTTCATTCCTCGTTCTCATGCCTGTTTCTCTTCTCCCCTTCCCTTTATTCTTCCATCAGCTATGCAATTGTGACTTCTGGAGAAAAAAATAAATATATAATCTGATCTAGGAAGCTCTGTTTGAAAAACAACAAATTAACAGGCCCCAAAACACTGGTATCTTCCACTAGACAAGGATCCAGATTTCATGCATGTGGAATCCCTGCCATTATCTCCTAGGCTTTCGTGGTGAGTCTGGTGCATCTGGACTCACTCACTTATCTGGTAGATAGAAGGAGTTATCTGATTTACAAATTCTGGAGGAGGTACAAAGAAAAGCTATAAATTGATCAAAGGTCCAGAGGGTCTGAGCAACTCTGATAGCCCCAAGTGGTTCATTCCTGCAGTTTGGAGCAACTGAGATTTGCAGGGTGGGATGTTGGGTGTAAAGAAAGATATGGGGGAGGAAAGATTGCCCTTGCTCTCCCTGAGAGCAGATCCGTGAGGCGTGGGTAAGAATGTGCTCCAACTGAGCAGGGACAAGAAATATGCAGCTGCTTGGAGAGCTTCATGTGATTTATAGCAAATATTTGTACTTGGGGGTTTCCTAAATGGATGTTTTCTGCCCTTGAGGGATGTGGAAAGTAACTCTGATTGCACAGCGTGCCAGAGGGAACCCCAGCTCTGCACTGCACAGGCAGTAGCACTGTAACCACCACAGCCAAGGGATCAGGGGGGATTTGTCCATCATTTAAACCCCTTCCAACCCCTACCAATCTATAGAATCAGTAATATTGATTCCATAATTCAATGGTGAGTTTAGTTCCCTTGGAAGAAGATCTGAGTCTTTCTAGGACCCCTTCTATTCTTGACCTCTCTGACTTGAATCTCTACAAAGCTTTTAGGGTTTTTTTGCCAACGTGCTTTGGGGACCATTCTTAACAGGGGAGGACTAGGGATGTTGGCACAGGGGTGATTCAGACAAATGGGTTTTAGAACCAGCCTGGTTTTATTTTGAATCAGGCTGCTCACGAGGAGAGGAGCTCAGGAGCATCTTCCTGGGCCTCTCCATTATTGCTCTTCTCTTACTGATCCCATTGTTCTACGATGGGATCTCTTTCCAACCCTGTGTGGTTCCTGGATTTATTCACAGGATTCCAAGATCCCAGAATCCCAGGCTGTCAGGGGTTGGAACCTCCCTGGATCTGCTGGACACTCTCCTCCCAGTGCCCCCCAGGACCCCACTGGCTTCCTGACCCCCAGGGCCCACTGCTGTCCCACGGAGAGCTTGGTGTCCACCAGGACTCCCAGCTCCTTCTCCATGGGGCTGCTCTCCAGCAGCTGCTCTCCAGGGGGTTCCTCTGACACTGGTTCTCTGAGTGTGGCCTCTCTGAGTTCTCTGTCCAAACAGGCTATTCAGGGAGAGGTTTCTTACAGAATGAGCCAATCTTGTCTTTCCAAGGGCTTCTCCTGTTTGCTCCCCTGGTGCTTCAGCAGCAGGCTGTGCTGACAGTGCAGCCTGGTGGGCAGAGCCCTGGGCTGGGACTCAGCACCTCCAAATCTTGTTCCCAGGTCACCTTGCTGGATAGTTATGAGCACTCACTGCTCCTGACCCTACATTCCCAATTAGAAAGTCATTAAAATGCTGATATCACTGCCGTGATCTAGCAGAGGAAAGCAGGACTGGTCTCGAGCTTATCTTCTGATTGCATTTTATCTCTGTACAACGTGGTATTTGCTGACCAAGGTAGTTAAGTAAACATTATTTATGGCCAGTGTCACGTGGGCAAGGGCTTCCCAGTGTTAGCAGTGCAGCAGGGAATGGAAATGAGATGACAGCAGAGAAGGTAGAGGGATGAAGAGTGTGGCCACAGTAGAGGTTTTTCATCCATTTTAATTTTTAATTACCTATTTCTATCCTGGCACATCTTCAGCTTCAGAATTTCGTTCCCTTCAGTAGAATCCTGATTATCAAAAGCTGAGAAGAGAATCCAGTTCCTACAACCAACTTGTGCAGCAACAAGACTGAGAGGAAAATCAGGCCCCAAAAGGAATCCCAAAAGTGGTTCCTGCTCTATTTGTCTGGATAGATTGATGCTGAGACCCATATTTACCTCAGATTTTTACTCCATCTGGGTAGAGTTCAGTGGGATGGAAAACTAAATCAAACCCCAAATCCTATAGGGCAGCCAGCAATTACAAAAGACTTAATCTTGCTTATTATTGAAGTGTTGGAACATGGTCAGAAGAGGTGAAGGGCTGGAGTAGGAGTGTGGGGAGGAGCAGCTGAGGGACCTGGGCTGGTGGAGCCTGGAGAGAAGGAGGCTCAGGGGAGACCTTCTGGCTCTGGCAGCTCCTGGCAGGAGGCTGGAGCCAGGGGGGAGTTGGGCTCTGCTCCCAAGGAACAAGGGGAACAGGCCTCAAGTTGCCCAGGGGAGGTTTAGGTTGGAGCTGAGGGACAATTTCTTCCCCTCCAGGCCTGTTCCAGGCTGCCCAGGGCAAGGATGGAGTTCCTGTGATCCCTGGAGGGGTTTCCAAGCCCCCCATGGAGCTGTGGAGCTGAGGGACAGGGGTCAGTGGTGCCCTGGCAGTGCTGGGGGATTGTTGGACTCCTTACAGGCCTATTCCAACCAGAACAATTCTAGAATTCTGTGGTTATCCTGCCCAAGCAGGAGGATAAAATCCCTTGTGCTGGTCAGGGAACTGCCACATCACCCAACAGTAGAAACAAAGCCCTGGGGAGCATCTGTGCTCTTTAGGTGCTACCTAAAGCTGGTGACAGGGCAAGTTTTCCCTGCCAACAGGGATCTGCAGTTCCTCAGCAGGACTGAGATGGCTCTGTTGCTTTTGATTTGGATTCCCTGGTGCTTTTTTGATCTGATTTCCTATGTGGAAGGTGAAGGAGATCAGGGCCAGGTTCGCTGGATCTGGGAAGATGTGGAAGCAGGGATCCATCCACTAGGGAGCATGTGTGGGCTGAGGGCTGAAGGGATCTGTTTTCTGATGCCAGCCAGTAGACTTTGGGGTTGTTTCGACTGTAACTATCATTAGGAAGGGGGGGGTTCTTTGTTTATTTAGGCTGAGAGCTTTAAGATAAATGACAGCTCCGAAGATGCTTTTCAGCACTTCATAAATCAACTGCCAGCTGGGCAGTTTCACCTCTGAAATCTCTCCTGCTTTGTTTCTTTGCCTTTTTTTTTTTTTTTCCCTTTCTTCCAAAGTTGGAAGAAATGGTATCACCAAAGGAAAAAACTTCCAGAGGAAAAAAAAAAAAACTGTGTTGAGGAGTCTGTGTGTTTGGGGAGGGGGAAGGGGAAATGACTTCATCCTTGTGTTGACAATCCCAGCCCAGTGCCCCATGGCAATTCCTGAATGACAAGTCATTAGAAGGGAAGAGACACCCACCAGACTGACTGACACTGCCAGACTGACTGACACTGCCAGACTGACTGACACTGCCAGATTGACCAACACTGCCAGACTGACCGACACTGCCAGACTGACTGACACTGCCAGACTGACTGACACTGCCAGACTGACTGACACTGCCAGATTGACACTGCCAGACTGACTGACACTGCCAGATTGACCAACACTGCCAGACTGACCAACACTGCCAGACTGACTGACACTGCCAGATTGACACTGCCAGACTGACTGACACTGCCAGACTGACTGACACTGCCAGATTGACCAACACTGCCAGACTGACTGACACTGCCAGACTGACTGACACCTCCCCAGCTGCCATGACAGGCATTCTTCTGATCTCATTCCATGCCTCTTTTCACCATCTCAGCACCTCCAGGGACTGTCTGGTTCTTTTTCCCCATCTGAGCTGCTCTGATTCCTGCCCAGCTTGTGGGGCTCTTTGTGCCAAGGACCCAGCATCCCTTTTCTCCAGAGGTTCCAGTTGGGAGGCTGCTGGAGCTCTGCAGTCTCCATGGGCAGCAGCTGAACTCCAGCACCAGAAAGGCTCTGGACTGGTCTCCAAATTCTTGCCAATCCCATTTTGTCTGTGTACCAGGGGTGGGTTATGGTGAAAAAGTGACTGAGGCCTTTGGATCCACAGGAAAAGTATGGACAGAGTCAGTGGTGAATTTGAGGATCCCAGTCTATGCTCTCTGAAGAGAGCTGTTCTTTCCTTTTGGACCTAAATTCCTGATCCAAACTAAACATTTCCTGATCCAAACTAAACCTCACAGCAGAGGAAGACAACACTCTCAGTCTGCTGTTGCTTCACAGGGGCATCTGAGCACATGGAACTGAAATGTGGGTTCTATTCCAGAGGGTAGAATTCTATCCTAGATTCTAGAGGGTAGAATTCTCTCCTAGATTCCACCCCAGAGGGTAGAATGGATGGTGAGCCCCTTCTTCCCAGATGGGTGGCAAACTGGGGCTGTGGGGCATGTTATTATTCTTTCAAATGTCTTTTTCTGGGCATCTAAGCTTAGCCATGAGGGGAACAGCCAGGAGCTGCAGCTACAGACCAGCACCACTGCAGCACAAACAAAAGGAAGAAACAGGGTGAGGTGGAAATCATGCCAAGAGGACACAAAGGACTCCCAAAGGTCCACGTGGTTTTTAGACATCTCTCCAGAGGCTGTGGAACTGCATGAACCTCAGGTGTGTGTCACAGCAGTGCTGAGAAAACTGCACTTAAACAAACCTGATGCTGAGCTCGTGTCAGTTGGCCCAGCTCCACTGACCTCTTGTAAACCACAGAGAATCCTGGGGAAAAGCTTCTTTTCAAACCAGAAGCTGGAGATGTTTAACAAAGGGGCCTGGAAAAGCCCCCGAGCACTGGACAGTCTCCACCTGGTTGCATTAAACCAGCCTCTACATTTTTCACAATCCACCCGTGCTTTAATCTCTGCTCCATTTCACATTTCCTTGTGATGTCCTCCAAAGAAATGCACTCGTTGGCAAGAAGCTGAACAGTCACCACAAAGCTGAACAGGACCTTGATGTGGCTTTTGAAAAACCCCAAGCCCTCAACTGCTGAGGCTCACAGATTTTATTTTTTTTTCCTCCCAGGCAGATGTTCTAGGGGGGGGCTGAAGCTTGGCAAACATTTGCAGGCATGGATAGTGTTCACAGTGATGGCCTGATTCTCATTTGCACTAAACTGCCTTTGCAATCCTCTGTCTTGGAAAAAAAAATAAAATAAAAAAAGGGTGTCTAAAATATGTGTGAAAACAATTTTTGTACAGGGACTTCAACAGGAATGAAAATCAGGCTGCTGCTCTCCCCAGGCAGATGAGATTTCTAGATAAACTCAGTTTATCTGCCCTGATTGTAGCCCCAAAACTCTGATATTTACTTAGAAGTCTGGAATAAATGTCAATTTCTCTCACCAATGCCCCTGTGACAGTCACAGTCTCTGGATTCCTGATGTGTAAGCCCAGGATGTTTCTTATTTAGGAAGGCAGTAAAACCTCAGCAGGTCTGGGAGTTTCTTCTCCTTTGCTCTGTGGTGGAAAAGCTGCTGTGACAGCAGCAGCTTCAAGCTCCAGGGCTGGTGAAGCAGGAGCTGGTGGAGGATGTGTGACATTTTCAACCTCACTTTGGTCTTTTCTTGCCTAGAGGCTGTGATCCAAGCACAGGTTTGCACACAGTGCTCTCAGATTTCTGGGGATTCATTTAGAAATGTCTCATCACTTGAAGCAAAACAGCTCTTTTTAATCTTTATGGGAGTAAACTTCCAACATAACACCCTTATGGGAAAAAAAATTATGTCCAGGGGTCCCACCAAGTGGTAAAGCAAGAACTGGAAGCTTGGTTGATCTCAGAGCCAACCTATGCTCCAGGAATCAGGAGGATTTAGAACCCTGTGCATCCTAAGCAACCTCTTCTCAGCTTTGCTCAAAAAACACCCTGCTCCTGTGCTTTCTAACTTTGGGAAGAGGAAGACAAGAGGGGAATGTGTTTTCACAAGCTTTGAGGCATTTCCTCCTCTGCTGATCCTGAAGTTGGGCATGACATAAGTGGTGACAGTTTATCTGGAGATGCTGCTGTGTTCATTAAGAGGGGCCATTGCTGTTTATCTGCATCTTGTCTGTAAAATCAGGTGTTCAGAAAACAAATCCTCAGCGTTGTCAGCATGTTGGAGTGTTAGTGGGGAAAGGGGCAGGTCTGCAGAGACCCAACTCTGGAGCTGCCCATTTCTTGGAGGTGCTGCTTCTTCCTCCTTGCAAAGCTTTGATGGTCTAAGGGAAACCATTTCAACTCTAAAAAACCCTCTTTTCTTCATCCAAGCAAAATCAGAAAATATTTCAAGCTTTCTAACAGCTTTTATAACAGTTCCTTAGGCAGAGTGGTCACTCCAGACAGGCAGCAGTGTGGAAAACACTCCATGGATATGAGGGAGGTCAGCCCCTGAGCTGTTGCTTCATGCTTGTTCCACAGTCACTAGGAGGAGCAGATTCTATAGCAGGTGGACCAAGCAGCCCCAGGGCTGAATGCTTTTTTAAGCTTCTAAATTAAGGAGAAATGATCTCACACTAAAAATAAGATCTAATCTCCACAGAACCCCACCTCTCAGGGTCAGAATTCCCAGTCCTTTGTCTGCAGCCCTGAGAGACCCTGTGCAGCCCTGCAAGGCCCTGTGCAGCCCTGAGAGACCCTCTGCAGCCCTGAGAGACCCTGTGCAGCCCTGAGAGACCCTCTGCAGCCCTGTGAGACCCTCTGCAGCCCTGTGAGACCCTGTGCAGCCCTGTGAGACCCTTTGCAGCCCTGTGAGACCCTCTGCAGCCCTGTGAGACACTTTGCAGCCCTGAGAGACCCTCTGCAGCCCTGTGAGACCCTCTGCACCCCTGTGAGACCCTGTGCAGCCCTGAGACCCCCTGCGCCCCCCTGAGACACCCTCCGCACCCCTGAGACCCCCTGCCGCCCCCTGAGACCCCCTGCACCCCCGTCGGGACCCCCGCCGCCCTGCGG
>JANHGL010026457.1:0-19317 GCA_024611195.1 Ceyx melanurus | reverse complement strand
GCTTGGCAGTCGGGACCCGACCCCCGGGGGCAGAGGTCGCGGGCGGAGGGCAGAGGCGGGAGGGCGGCGGACAGAGGCGGGAGGGCAGAGGCGGGAGGGCCGGGGGCAGAGGCGGGAGGGCAGAGGCGGGAGGGTGGCGGGCAGAGACGGGAGGACCGGGGGCAGAGGCGGCAGGGCCGCGGCCGGGTTAGCGGCGCTGACAGAGCCCCGTAAAATGGCTGCTGCGGCCCCCGGCCTTAAGACCGCCTGTTAAGGTGGAGGAGCCGCTGCCGCCCCAAGCTCCGCCGAAAGTTGGAGGGTTAAGGACAAATCATACTGATTTTTCCCGGGAGAGAATGCTATTTTTCATTATTTTTTTTATTTCCAGCTGAATTATGTTCTGAGATAACCAACAGCTGCTGTATGGGAACAGCCACCGCGGAACCTCTTTGCTTGGTCGATGGTTTGTTTTGATGCCGGTTGGGTTGCTACTTTGTTGGAGGACTAGAAAATGAAACCGCTATCGGTTAGTTTCACTTTCAGCTTTCCCATTACTCTTCCTTGGGAGCAAATGTTGGAAGCAAAGAGCGCATCTGGAACAGCAGATTGGCTCCTATGGACCATTTAATGTCCGTGCCTGAGCACACACACACGAACTCCTAGTTTTTCTGGAGCTGCTGTAGCTTTTACATTCCCAAATAAGTCTTTTCTACCTTATTTTCTCTTGTTATTTTCTCCCTTTCCTTTCTCCTTTCCTTCTTTTTCTTTTCCTTCTTTCCTTTCATTCTTTCCTTTTTCTCCTTTCCTCCTTTTCCTCCCTTTTCTCCCTTCCTTTCCTTTTTCTCCTTTCATTTTTTTTAATTTTCCTTTCTCACCAGCCTCTCTTCTCAACAGTAAACTATTGATATTTAACCCAGCATTAAGTGTGCACACTCAGCTATAAATTAATTATGCATTTCAATCCTGAAAAGACATTTAATCTTTGCACAAAGGTGAGTCAATCCACTGATGCTTCTTAAGGCCACTCGACCTCGGTGAACAACCTTATTCTTTCACCTTATTCCCCGGGATCCCGGAACGTTTTTACCTCCAGTGAAATAAAATCAAATGTGAAAGCTGTCACGAGGCCAACACTGCCTTTGGGTAGATGCCCAAATATTTGCTTACATTTCATGGTGTGTTGATGAGGTTCTAATGGGGGAAACACTTCTGTATTGCACTCAGAGAGAAACAGTAAAGGCAAAATACTTGCACTGCAGTTTTTTTCTT
This sequence comes from Ceyx melanurus, assembly GCA_024611195.1. Taxonomy (NCBI): domain Eukaryota; kingdom Metazoa; phylum Chordata; class Aves; order Coraciiformes; family Alcedinidae; genus Ceyx; species Ceyx melanurus. The sequence goes on along the minus strand of JANHGL010026457.1, from coordinate 18,069 downwards.
GAATCTTGAAGAGCACAGCTGTCTTCATACTATGCTTCTTTTTTTTAATTATTTTTTTTTTCCTTGTTACCTAGCTGCTGATCAGATAACAGAACAGTGCCTGCCAGCCTGTGGCTACGGATACAGTTACTATAGTGACATTTACAAACACTGAGTGCACTACACATGCACAGCTACTGCACAGGAGCAGCTTAGAAAGAAATCACTCCCTACTTCCAAATGGGTAAGTCTTTGTTTTGTTTTGTTCTAACCTCAAGCTTGATTTCAATCATTGCTCTCATTCGACCTTTGGGCAAATACGTTGTTAAAAAAACCCCTCAGCCTTTCCTCCTCAGAGAGATGTTCCTGTCCTTTAATCAACTTTGTAGCTGTTGGACTCTTTCCAGAAGTTCCCTGTTTCTCTGGAGTTGAGGAGCCCGGAGCTGGACACAGAACTCCAGATGGATCCTCACCAGGGCAAGGCAGAGAGAGAGGAGACCCCCTTCATCCTGCTGACCGTGCTCTTCTTCATGCCCCCCAAGCTCCCATGGGCCACCTTGACCACAGGGCCACCTTGCTGAATGAAAAGATCAGTTGCTGGCTGAACACACAGGACTAGACCCTGGGCTGCTTCAACTTGGAGTGGCTTCAGGGACTATAATTTGGCCATGCAAGGTTTCACTGCACTAGGATAAAAACAAAATTAAGCTGTGACACGAGTCTCTATGTATCTTTTCATTTCCCTGTGTTCAAGCTGGCTTTTACCAGTGAATTCTATTACAATAGAATATATTGTAATATAATGCATATCCCTGAGGAGGAGCCTGCCCAGAGACAGTGCTCCCAGGAGCTGTGCATGGTTGTTGCTGTCCCCTGAGTTTGCTGCAGACACCCACCAGCCTTGAATGCAAGCGTGGGTTATTCCAGCAAAGGGAGCAGTTGTGCTCGTGGTGCAGTCACCCAGGAGGAAATCAAAGTGCAGTTTAGGGTGTGCCTGGTTATTCCCTAGCTGTCATTCAGGGCTCTGGGGGTCAGGTAAACTAAAGAATGACTCACCTAATAGTTGAGCAGTCACCCCAGGTGTGGGTCTGTGGGGTGAGGTGGGCAGGGTGTCACAGGAGGAGAGAGCAGGAGGCACAGTTGTGTTGGGCTTCCATCCCCTCTCTGCTGCTGCAGCCTCTGCTCCTCCTCCTCTGCCCCCGACAGACACTGGGTGGGTTGGAAATCTCTGCATCTGCCCCCCAAGACAGACCCAGCTGCTGGGAACAGTTGCAAAGTGTCTGGGGAGTAGGAAGAACTGGTTTAACCATTTCTTGCTGTGCCCATTTCTCAGGGTGCTGCTTTTCCAGCTGAGGAGCTGCACCTCAGTGTTGCAAGTTTTCATTCTCAGCTGAGCAGACCTAACGATGGCGACTCCTTCACTTTACAGGGTGATAGAAAACCAGTTGGCCTGGAATCCCAGGATTCCAGTTTTGGACAACACTTATTAGGAGATTAATTATCTTAATTTCTTCCATAATTATTTTAGTTATTAATCACATCCTGCTTTCCTGCATGCTATCAGGTGCAGGGGTGGGAGCGTTCTCAAGTCCAAAGGCAGGCTCTGCCCCTGGCTCACTCCTGTGACTCACCAGGTTCATCTTTATCTCTTCCCACACCTTTCCTGAGGAGACATCCTTGACGCTGCAGGAGTAGGTTGGGTTCTACACACACCACTTGGCTCCCTTTGGAGATGTCTTGTTCCTTCTGAAGTGTTCCCTCTGGAGACTGAGAGGGAACTCAAAGGGGGTGGGTGGTGCAGAGTGTGGCTGCTGGGATAGCAAATGAGTTTCTCTTTTTTTTCCAGAGGTCTCATCTGCATCTAATAAAGGCTACCTAAGGTTTTCCACGTAAGAAACAAGCTCTTCTGCCTTGGCCAAAAGCGGCCATGGAAAACTGGGCTGCGGGGAGGCACCCCCTGCACAGAGAGGTCAGGCTGTGTGACAGACAGAGAGCAGGGAAATCAGTCAGGAGAGACTGAACCCAGAGGCCATGGAGCCCTGTCATGACATGGCACCTCAGGCACGTGGGAAGGGGAGGACTGAGAGGAAGGTCTGTCTGGGGCACAGGCAGAGGAGAAACATGGCAAAAAGCAGAGCAGGGAGGAAGGCAGAGACGGGCAAGGGAGCTGGTGCTTGTTCAGCAAGTGTCCCTCAGCACAGCCTGTTTCTGTGCATTAGCTGTGTTGTGGTGAAGCTCAGGGAGACTGTGCCCTCCACCTGACATCACGCAGCCCTTCTCCTCCTCTGCTTGTCCCCTGCAGGCATCTTCAGCACCGGAATAATCAACCTTTCCTAAAGCCACAAGGATGTAGGAAATAATACGAAACCCCCTCCGATTTTCCAGAGGAAGGAGTGCAGGATGAGGGATTGTGTAAGCTCAGTGCTGAGTAGGAGAAAGGTAAAGGGAGGAAGCACCAGGCTCTGGGTGGAGGCAGGAGCAACAGGGTCAGAGGGAGAGGACAGTGAGTAGGACTCTGTTTAGATGCAGATTACATTCTGGGTCCCCAAAGCTCAGCAAGTGACATCTTCACTGAATAAAAAAAATGAGATCGTAGTGCCAAAAGATAAAGGAACAGTAAATATTGGTTTTGCCTTTGCAAACATGTAGAGCTTCCAACTGTGCTTGGCTCCTCAGGCTTCTACAGAGCCTAATTATTTCATTTTCTTCTTAGTCCACTTCTATTTTCAGCTCAGGCCATGAAACAGTGCTGGTTTTGCCCAGGGAATCTGCAGTGAGCTGGAAAGCTGAGTTTTCTCTTTCCCCCTGGGAGGCTGACAGGGCTTCAGCTCCGTGCCTTGTGCTGTCAGTTGCTCCCTGCCATCCTTTAACCCCACAGCAAAAAGCTTTCCAGGCTGTTCCTGATGAGGGCAATGCAAGGAGAGGAGGAAATAGGGACTACTCATTTTAATTCATAGGAGATCAGCAAGGGAAATGTTTCCCTTTGAATTTGATTTTTACAAGGTTTTAAGCCATTAAGCAGTGTATGCTTACGACGAGAAATTAACACCAGGGCTGCCCTTGTAACTCTGGGCAAAATGAGTTGTAGCAGCTCCCGTTCTACACGACTGTGTCTATAATGCTGGCTATTTACACATTGTAATAGAGTGGGACTGTTTTGCTGCTTTCAAGTTGTGATTTGTTAGCACTTACAGAGCCACAAACATCTATAAAGTAAGTTTGTTATCGAGTTCACAAAACATTAGTTTGACCTCTGTAAAAAGTTTTCAGTTTCCTGTTTCTAATCCAAGGGGGTTTTATGTGCACTAAATGCAAAATGGGTTTGCGTTTAAGAGGCTGACAAAAAGCAGCTTACCAGATTTTCTGTATATATTAGTCTTCAATTTCCTCCCTCTTCAGTGCATCATCACCATGACAGTAGTGAAAAGGGTCGTGCAGTCTCCTGGGCTCCAAACGTGCAGAATAAAGGAGAAGGGATCTGCACAAGCACATCTTTCTCTGCTATTTTTATCACTTGCTTCCTTATCTTGCCCCACTGCAGTTGGTAGCTGGAGCCACCTGCAAGGACAAGGTATGCTGCAGCATCCTAAGGGTTAAGTGGCATCATCCTCACCAGAGAGCTCAATTCTGTCATTTTTAAGAGAAAATCCACCTCAGCTGCTGAAAGGCACTCGATTCTTTAAGAGGTATTAACTGGAGCTGGGGGAGGTTGGGGGGTTTGTCTTTTGATGCTCCTGTAATTCTCAGGAAGTTGAAGGATTTTGTCAACCAACCGTCACCACAGGGGAAAAAAAAGTTCATGGCTTGAAAGACAAATCAGAGAGTCAGGATTTAGTCTTATTATGGTGTCTGTGTTACACACTGATCTAGGAGGAGAGGATGTTATGCAAGCAGCTGCCAGGCTCAGCTTTCCATCTGAAACAGCTCCAGGTAATATATCTGCTTCTGAGAAGATGCCTTGACAGAGTACCCTCTTTTGGTTGCATTTAACATCAATCCTAATAATCGTAGAGATCATCTATTAAAAACAGTGACCAGGCTTTAAACTAGACAGTGGAACTTTGGATGAGATGGTTTGAGTACCCAAATCAGAGTGAGTGACGCTGGTTAAAAGAAGCCTCACAGTGCTGGTGCTGAGTGGAGTCAGGGTGGGGTGTAGGTGCCGAATGTGCTGCCTGGCCCGTGCCAGGGAGATCCTCAGGGGGTATTGCCAGCCCTGGCTCTTGGTTTGTCACAGCAGGTGCCAGGCCCAAGGACAGTGAAGGCAGCATCAAGGAGACTGAGACTGAGCTGGAGCCAGGAGCTGCTGCATGGGGACAGAAGGACCTCGTCCTGACTAGATCCACCATGTCCTTGCAGTACCTGGTCTTGGTTCCACATGTTCAGCCTGGGTGCCCTTCCTGAAGCTGTTGCACAGCACACCCCACTCCTTCCACCTGCTGCTGCTCCTGGTCTGGCAGCTCAAACCTAAACCTTTAAAACACTGCTCTACCCCTTTGAGGATGCTTTGGTTCTTCCCTGTGCTTTCATTTAGAAACTGACACATTCCAAATCCATCCTCTGGTAAAACAGCCACGCTGCAAAACTGAGCTCTCAAGCAAGAAAAGCGACAGAAATCTGGCCACATAAATATAATTTGGTCTTCTCTGTGCCTAATTACAACGAAAAGATTATTTTTTTCCAGGCTTCACAGGTGAAACTGATGGCAGAGGGGGGGGACTTGATTCAGGAGATCACCAATGCCCAGGAAACCACCACTGCAATGGCTCTAGGTACAGGAATCATCCAAACTGTGTCATCAATGCTGCATTTCCAGTCTTCCTGCCTCTTCAATTGGCTGCATTGCTGATACTTAGATAAAAATTAGAATAACTCTGATCATCTCACATGGAGCTCCCAGTTTCTTGTCCACGTGTATGCGTTATCATGCAGTGATGCAATTCAGAGCGTGTCAGAGTCAGAACGTGGTTTAGGAAGATGTAGTTTTACCTGATATTCACATATTGAAATATTAAAACTCTCAACATAGTTAATTCCACTCCTTTATAGACCGACAAGGAAGGAAAAGTCACAAACCAACATAAATCTACACAGATTTGAATGTTCCAGAGGTGAGGAAGACCAGGTGGGGGTCAAAACTGCACCCGAGGACGATTCCAAGCACATTCCTGTTGTCTGCTCTGTGTGCCAGCAAACAATATATCCACACCACCTTCTCCAGCAAAAAATGACCCATGAAGCCCTGACTTTGCTGGGCTTTGGTAGCCAGCAAAGACTGATGACAGCTGAGACAAACTGATTGCCAAACCGACCAAGACTCCTAAATATTCTGAGGCATGCAGGCAGAGATTGACAATTCATACAAATTCCTTATGGATAATCACACCTCTACATCAATTTGTGACCCTCCCAGTATTACCCATCCTAGTACTTGGAAGAAAGTAAATCATTCTTTAGTAAAAGCATTATCAATCTGCCAAGATAACAATTCCAGGGGGCAGGGAGAGACGGAAGACAGATTTTTTTTGTGCTTGCCAACAATTAAGCAATCCGTAATCCGCAAGTGATCTCTGTAATAAGGACACTTGTTCAATTTTATTTTGTGTTTTGTTGTGGGTTTGTGGTGGTGTTTTATTTTTTAATCGAGAGGAAGTTTAAGCGGTCATCATTTTAGGGCAGACAACCCTAAGTTTTCTGGTTTGAGATCTGAAAAATCCCTTGTGCCAATGCAACGTGCTTAAGATACTGTTTTTATTCATTTCATTTACAAGAGACATCCCCTTTTGCTACCAGCAAACTGAACAGGCGGGTCTGTGGAGATCCTGGGAATTGTCAATTGTTGAAATAGAAAAAATCCACCCTAGAAGTGCACCCATCTCACTACAAATCAGCTCCCCCGGGGAGGCAAAACCAACTCCAAGGTATTTGGTGACAAACCTGCACCTCACACTGGTGGAGACCAGCTGGAGACTCCATCCCCAGGGGGTCCACACCCCCTCCACTGGACACACACCTGCAGGAGGGGGCAGTCAGCCCTCAAGGGAGCAGGGCTGCAGGTGCCAGGGACAGCGTCACCCTCCGAGTGACGCTGACAGATACCCAGTCACCTCAGCAGTTACAGGGCTCCCAGGGTAAACCTGGAGCCACAGCACCTACAGAGCCAGCTGAGCTTTAGCTGGGTCATGTATTTACTTAAGTGCTGACCCATAAAGCAAGTCAGAAATCTTGCAGATGCAGTGAAACCTTCTGAAGCCCTCAGGAAGAAATAGGATAAAATCCTTTTTTTTTTTTTTTTTTTTTAAACCACTTTATTCAAACCTGAGCACCTCAATATAAAACTAAACACTGGTGAACTGTTGTTTTCCTTGCTAAACCCAGATTACTGCAAATGTAAAATCTGCACAAGTTTCTGCTATCAGTTCAACATTTAAATAGACTAATTCATCTCTTCTGACACACTCGGTAGATTTCATATAATGAAAATAACTAAAAGAATTAGTGCAATATACTGGACAGATCAAAATAAAATGTACTTTGGAAAACAAAGTTGCAAAGTTCATTACTGACAGACAGCAGTACTTATGTTACAGATACAGGAGCATCATTTATTACTGTTCTAGCCATAAAGGAAGAACTCAGAACCCCTTTGATTAGAGAGGAAAGAAGTTAGCTTTCAGTAACTGTACATTCTGTATACCTTTAAGCAACTCTTAAATATTACAGAAAGTAGTAAACAAATGTAGACTACAATGCAGAGTACCTATTTACAGTACATTAATATCCAAATTTAAAATCAAGTTGGATGTACATGATTGTTAGTGCACTACTTTTTCCTTAGGGGAAAAAAAACAAACAAACTGCAATGGCCAGCAATGATCAAGAAAGAAGTCACAGACACCGAGTTTGTTACGGTTTTACTTGAAGAGCTCTTACAGTTTGTAGAGGGGAAAAAAAAAAACCAACCCAACGTAACAAGGCCTAAGCTGTAGAGTTTAATTTACTGGTCTGTACCCTCCAAACAGATTAGAAATGAAGTTAAACTTGATTTATCACTAATTCCTTTAGGTAACTAACTGGGTTGTATCATTTACATACAGTGTACCAACTAAAACTTCACCTTCCTGCAAGCATTAGGGTTCTTCAAATTGTTAATGCAAGTATTATTTGTCATTAAATTACGAACCTATGGAATGTATAACTAAACAGTAGATACCTGCAGAAACGACTGGTTGCAGCAATACTGTGAATAAGTGACTTTTAGACCCTGTTCCTAAGAAGGTTTTAAAGCGTAACTGTGAATGATGAGAAGTCCCAATTCTATTTGTGGTAAGAATAATTGGTATTGAGGCTACAGGAACTGGCCAATTAGGTCCACAGAAAGTAGTTCTTCTACACCCCTAACAGCAAGGGATTCTTCAAACCTTTCCCTGGAGGAAGTTTGCTCCGATCCCATCTCTCCTCTACTGCTGGAACGTTACAGCCAGTGATTTTCACATGCATGTTAACATTTTAGGTCAAAAGAAAACTGTGTCTCATGAACTGGACTATTCTCGTAAGTCTCTCGGCCGTTGGCAGCTGTTCTGGGCCAGGTTAAGCACTCCCAATTCCATGGTTATTAACAGTTAGGAAGCAGAGGAATATTCAGAACAGTTTAAAGCCACTGATGCTTTAGTTACTACAGCATTGACTCTTGGGAGGCTGTGTGGGTTCAGTGAGGTCTACTCCTCTTCCTCTGGCAGAGTTGGCCGCTGCGTTCTGTGGTTCATTCTTGGGCAGTTTTTTTGCTAGGAAATGAAGCAGAAATAAGAGTGAAAACCGAGGTCACACCAGGGTTCAACCGCCCCAGTGCCCAAGCAGTCACGCTTTAGGACTCTAGATGCATGATCACTATAAAACCAGATGTGATTCACTGTCTTGGCAGGAAAAGAAGTTAAGACACTTCAGTTCTTCAGGATGAACTAGCTCAGCTATTATTTTCAGGAGTGAAATGCACTAGCAACCCGAGCAGTAGGGGACATGCACAGGTGTGCCATGCAGGAGGAGGCTGCTGGAGCAACCCTAGCCAGGGCAGGCTTCACGAGCAGGGTGCTAGTGCTGAAAAGAGAGACTGAAAAGGCACAAAACAGAGAGAAATGGGTCAAACTACTGCCCAGGTGTCTGCACACAACACAGAGAATGGCCCTCAAGCACTAGATCAGCTCTCTCCCTGTTTTTCAAGCTGTCTCTTCTCTCCAGCTCTCAGGAGCCAGTGGCTTGTGCTCATGTCTTTGTTGTCCTTGTAGCTCCAGGGTCCCTCCTCCATCCCAACACCAGAAATAAGGGTGACAAACGTTACCCTTCTGAGCAGCAGCTCCTCCTAGCAACTGTCTGATGTTCTGAAACCCAACTTCTACCTGAAGGACTTGTGTGGAGCTGTTGCCCGTGTCAGCAGGAGCCCACCAACCTCCCTGCTCTGCAGCTGGGCTGCACTCTGACTCACTCCCAAGCAGCTCCTTTGGTCAGCTGCTTAAACAACTTCTCCTGCAAAGAATCAAAGCCAGAAAACCAACACAGTACAATACAAGATGTGTTGTGGTGCCAGGTATTTTCAGGGTGCCAAGTAACATGATCCAAGTTCCCTTTCCCACAGCGGGCTGGACAGCTGATCTGAGGACCCTTCCAAACAGGGCTGTTCCACTTTTCCACAGCTCAACCATAGAGTTCCTACGGTCCTGAGCTGCTGGCACAGCTGGACACGGCACCAAACGCCCTCCAAGAGCTGCTCTTTTGGATCAGATTCACAGCAGAACTGCAAAGCAGCACAGCTTTGAACTGGCAGCCCTGAGACAGCCCAAATGAGCATTCCTGGATCATTCAAGGCAGGCCTGATCTGAGAAAAATAGACTTTCCACTCACACAGTTCTGTGTTCCCCACCCACCAAGCATTTATGGTGAACATGAAGCAAGCACTTGTTATAAAGTGTTGCTATAGTGATAATTCAATTTGCATTTGCTGGAAGTTGGAGCCACATCACAAATTACATTCTGCTTTACTAACTTGCTAGAAATAAAGCAGCTCTTTAGAAATATTTAATTTTATATCAATGCTGTTTGTCACAAGAAGATAGAGAGGTCACTAGTGCAGAATGAATAAGGTTATTTGACCTGTACCATTCCCCAGTAGCAGAGCCACCTCTGGGATGAAGGATATTACTAAATAGAAAGTGCCCAGCCTAAAACTGGACTCCTGACAGATAATTAATGACTCCAGGTTCTGCACCTACCCAAGGCAGTGCTGACAGCTGCTGCAAACCACACACACCTCAGCTCACACATTTGTTCACTTCCACTGACATCCCTGCAGTATTCTGATTAGCAAATGCCAAGTATAGCTCACAATGAAGAAAAAGCTTTTTATGGATACCTGTACCCCAGGAAAGGTGGGGGTTTTGGACAGAACTAATCTTGCTAGAGCCTGAAGTAGTACAAGTTTTCATCAGGGAATCTAAACAAGTACTTGGAACTTGCTGACAGAATTAAAAATAGCCTAGTTATTCCAAGTTAATTTAGTTATTCCAAGATAATTCAAGTGTGTGCCTGGCAAAGTCCTGTGCAATTCTCCTTCAAAGAACTTTATCTGACTTCTGAATATTAAAAAGGATCTGAAAGGGCCTCAAACTTGAGTGCCAGAAATGATGTAGGTGAAAACAGAGATGCTGTGTTAGGAAGTTTGGGGTGACATGCATCTCAACAACTCCCCTCAGTTCTGTTCTGGACTCACCAATTGCCATGAATATTTCATTGACATTCATAGATGTTTTGGCAGATGTCTCCATGAACAATAAGCTGTTGTCATCTGCATAAGCCTGTGCTTCCTGGAAGTGAAAAGAAGGATACATTTATTTCATTCAATAAATAAATAAATACCAAAATATCACACAGTAATTAAGAGTGTATTGCCAAGAAGGAACAATTTCTGTAGCGCTTTGAAAGCAATGAAGTTAGCTGGCAGGCTCTGCTGACACCGTGCTCCTCATCAGCTCTCAAGTGATGTTTTTATCAAGCGGTTAAACATTTAGACCTGCAATTTCCAAAAATCCTTGCTCATCTCAAAAATACCCAGATGGAAAAGTCTCAGGCAAAATGAAATAATAACTAATTTATGAGAGGAGCCTGACGCAGAACACTAGCTGTGGCAGCAAGAACAAATGAGCTCCAGAGTGCCAGCAAATGTCAGGGAGTCTGCAACCCTGGAAAAAAGGCAGCTGGTGATCACTGAGTTTCATTACCCTGACAGAAATTCACCATCATAAACCAAGCAATATCAACTGGTTTTCTGTTATCTTTTTTTTCCAGTCTGAGTTTTCATCTGAAATTCACTGCTTATAAAGTTTCCCATTTTTGCACTTCCTTGGAGCCAGTAAAGCTGAGAATCTCCAGCCCTCTGCAATTCTTTGCATTCAACGGGGAACCTCCAAAAAGCCTATGATGAAAAAAATCAATATAGAATGTTGTAGATTAAGTAATATGTGCTGTGCTCTGTGTGTCTGTAACTGAAAACAACACCTTAACCAACACCTAGAAATCTAAATGTGCTTTGCAATCGGTTGTCAAGTCTCCAAGAAGCCCATAAATCCACATACAACCTGAACAGTTGAAAATATTAAGTAATTGTGAAAAAAAAATAAATAAATAAAGGTAGTTCTATATTGGTAATTACATTTGGGGTTTATTATTACACTGCACTCGTGTATTGAATTTTTCTTGAATGCCACACAAGACAGAGATCTCCTGGTGCACACAACTGACTTGCAAATCAAATTAGGAAATAGACTTGTTGAATTCTGTCAGAAAACCCCCTAGGATGTCACCAACCCTCACGGTCCAACTCCTGCTGTTACAAAAGGATCATTACACAGCAGGATCTCACACTGACACTAAATCCAGAGTAAAAACATAAGGGAATCAATGGCTAATCAATACAATCTATTAATTTGATTTATTCTATTAATTCATTATATTTAATATGAATAATTAATTCCAATTCAATCAACTGACCAGAACCAACTGCAGCAAATGTTGCTGCTTTGCAAGCTGCTCTCTGGTGATTTGAGTAACCTTGTAGAAAATAAACCCCAGCAGTGAGAGCACAGACAGGTCCACTAAACCAAAAAAAAAAATGTCATGAAAAGCACAACCAAAACTGGCTTCAGCAGGGTAGCCTCAGCAAGGTGAGCACATCAATCAGCTCTGCACCAGAAAAATTACACTGTTCCTGCTGACAAGCATCTCATTCAGCAAAACTCCAGCTACCGGTGATTTCAGGTGGAAGACAGAACGAGGTCACATCCAAGAAAAGAAATTCAATTATCCTTAGAGGTGTGCAAATAAAACAGTTATTCTTCAAGCTCCATTATTCAGCAAAGTCTGTTTATGGAGAACTAGACTGGTCAGGGCCATTTCTGGCTCTGTCAGGCTCAGCTGACGTGCGTGTGCGTGTCGGACAAACACGTGCTCCGCTTCCCAGGCCCTGCACACAGCCAGGAAACAAAGGCAGGAGGAGGCAGCTGCAGCCCAGAGCCATGCCTGAGCAGCAGGTGTGTACATACCTGGAAATCCACAGCTCTCTTGTTGGCTAGGTCAGCTTTGTTTCCTGCTAAAGCTATGACAATGCTGGGACTTGCTTGTCGCTGAAGTTCTTTGACCCAGTTTTTCGCTCTGGCAAAGGACTCCTGTCAACGATTGCAAAGTGATGCAACTGAGTTCCAGCAGCCTTCGTGCTCACCTCTGACCCCACCTCTGCCACCCAGGCTTTAAGCAAAAAGGCCAAAGCGAGGCTGCTGCCAAAGGCACAGCTTCCACCTTGCCAACCCAGCTTCTAAAGTCAAACATGACCACCTTAGTTCAAAGGGGCTTAGTTGGGATAGTGCTGAAAAACTAAGGAAGGAAAGAAGTGGTTAAGAGAGAATGGGAATTTTAATCTCTCCTCCAGAAGAGCTACACTGAAAGTGTCTCAAAACACTAATTACTGAGTATTGTTCATTATGGTTTCTGAGGGTTTTCATTTTAGCAACAGCAACTGAAGCTTATCTGATCTAAGAGCCAATAAAAAAGCAAGCAAGCAAGCCCAGGTTGTGACTGCAGGCTCGTGCTACCTTTCCATCCCCGCCCCTAACTTCCACTAATAAACTCTCAAAATCCTGCATTCCCTCCAGAAAGAACCTGGAGCAGCAGCGTGGAGAGAGACACAGCTCGGCCCTGGGCAGCTGCTGTAAAAGGGGGTTTGAAACAGTTCAGCAGCACCCGCTTTGTCTTCTAACAACCCAACCCACCTCCATGGGCAAGGAAAGCTCACGGAGGGTGTCCCATCGGGTAGCCCAGCGTGGACGGGAGAATCTGGCCTAGTAAAAGAGGTCTGCCCGTGGCAGGAGCTTGGACGAAGGTGACTCAAAGGTCCCCTCCAACCCACTCTACGAGTCTGAGCCAAGTCACACAAACGGAGGAGAAAAATGAAGGGTGACAGCAGAAGCTCCCTGCGGAGCACCCACCTCGTTGGTGATGTCGTAGACCACGATGGCAGCCTGTGCCCCGCGGTAGTACATGGGTGCCAGGCTGTGGTACCGCTCCTGCCCCGCCGTGTCCCAGATCTCAAACTTCACCGTCGTGTCGTCCAGGCACACCGTCTGGGTCAGGAAAGCAGCTGCAAGAGAGACACAGCTGCCGACCACACACCTACACCCAGCACGGCCCTCAAGGAGTCAAAGTGTTGGTGAAACACAGCGGGGTGTGAGCGAGGGCTGGCTGCCGGGCCACGGCTGTGCTCAGCGCAGACCAGCCAGCCTTCCCTCAGGGTAGAGGTAGGAAAGCAAGAATGGGAAATGTTGGGGTTTATTTTTTTGGTAAGAGGATCAGAAAACCACAAGCCTTCTCTGGAATCTTCCAGATCTCTTTCTTCCTGCTTCTCCCTGTGCAGGGTACCAGAGACAGCATCCCATCCCTCTACAACCCAGCAGGGCAGACACTCACAGGTTCACACAGCACCTGAAGAGCACCTTGGAAGGACAAATCCTTCTGAAAAATCCTTGTTCTCACAGCAGCCCTATTTCTGACTCGACAAGGGATCTCGAGAGCTCCTTTCAGCATCATTTTGGCAACCTGCAGCTTCAGGACAACTGCATCCACTGCTACCACACATTGCCATAAATAATGGTCTTCTAATTACAGGCAAGCAGCTTATCCCACATCTCCAACACTTACCCCCAGTACAGATTTCCCATCGAGGTGCATGTTAGAATGATGGAGGCAAGAACCTACACAAGGTAGAAACCCATATTACAAACCCAAGCTAGAATCTCCAATATTTCTTATAGGGGGGTCAGGGACCACACTGAAAAGCAAGATTTCCTTCTCCTGGGTTCTCCTAACCCTTTAACCACACGAGTCTTGCACTGACAGGCTGCCCTGAGCTACCCGCTGTCTGGCCAGGTTGTCTGCCCAGTTACACGTGCACAGCAGAAAATGAACAACAACTGGAAGAATTTAGAGGAAAGTTTGAGCAATAAATAAATGCTCAGGAGTTGTTTTTCCAGTCACAACAGATGTTTAGGGGACTGACTTGTCCTTGCTCCTTCCACAAAGGAACGACGACAAAGAAATCAACGTTGAGACCTTCTGCTGGACAGGAAGCCTCCTAAGAACTGAGGACTCATCACTCAGCTCCTATCAGTGTCTGCAGTCACTGACCCATAGTCCTGACACCTGGAATGTTAAACTGTCCAGCATATCCCAGCCTATGAATCACCCCAAAATTGCTGCAGCTGTCAACTCGTTCCAGTAAGCCAAAGGGAAGCCATTCCTGCTGTCTGGACTACCAGCCAGAGCTGCCCAGGTGAGTGGGCAGGTGTTCCTGCTGCAGGGGCAGAAGCATCCAGCAGGAATGAGCAGGCAGGCAGGAGAAGGTGAAGGCTTTGATGCTCCCATGTGAAGCCGCCACAGATCTCTCTCAATGCACTGGTAAAACAGGCTCTTCTTGGGAGCTCCCAGCCAGAAAATAAGAGGAAAAAGTGGAATTTTAAGGTGTCACAGACATTCTTCTCTTCAGCACAAGAACATACCCACACTCTGTAGGTGAAGGAACGTAGCCAGAAAGAGAATTAAAACAAGGGGGTTGTTATGACATCCTCTTGTATTTGTTGAAATTTCAACCACTATAAAACGCCAGTTAATTTCTGCCAACAATGTACCTTTATCTTCCAAGGCCACAGCAAACTGACAATTAATCAGCTGTGTTAATGATCTGAAAGCCTATCATCCTTAACAGCCATACCTTTGTCTCAAGCAGGCAGCAGGCATTGCTCCACTCCTCTGAAGTGGCCAAGCCTGGTTATCAACCACACCACCCAACTGGGGCCTTTGGCTGCACCCCTGCAGAGGTTTCATTCAGGCTCACAATGCACATAAGCTGCTCTTTGTTCAAAGGCCCTTCTGTACACAAAGGAAATGATGCCTTGGGCAGCTCCAGGCTACACAGTTAGGCAGCTTTCTCTGCAGACGCTTTTTGTCTCAATCCCAACACTGCTGCATTTAATATCTCAGCTGTATGTGGCATTTCCTTGGTTTTAGTTGATATTCAAGAGGTGCAAGGTAAGACAGAGACTAAACCCCGTGTAGCTCAAGTTGAACTCCAGCTCTCATTTAACCTTTTATCAACTTTCAGCAGCGTAACAGGGTTTGGGTATCTCCAGTTCTACCCAGACACTAAAAAAAGTAAAAAGGCATAAACTGCTGAAAGTGAACACTGAATTTCACTGCATTTTAACAGCATTTTCAAAATCAAAAACCACGCTGATCTTGGGAAGCTAATTCACTAGAGAGCTTTGAGGATGCCCTGTTACCACATAGCTCACCAGATAATCCAGAAGCTCTCCATACTAACACCTCCAAATACAACGAAGTAGGGGTGGGATAAAATCTGTTCACAGCCAGACACTTTTAATTCCAGCAGCCAGCACCTGTTTTGTTTGAAGTCACAAAGCGTAAACCGAATAAATTCTGTAATTATTAACGAAGGAGGGTGTACCCAGAACTGTAGCAAGGTCTCCCAAACCAACAGCAAAGCCAGGGTGTGGAAATGGCAGAACAGCCTTTCTGGGAGATGCAGCACTTTGCACAGAAACCAAGTTCCTGATTCTTATTGAGCAATTCTTTCCTGCATCAAGCCTAGAGCCCATTGAGAACAGCCACACATCCACCCAGTGTAACGTCCAGCCCAGGTGCCAAGCTCTGCACAGGTCATTTTCTCACCTCCAATTGTACTTTCCTGGAACTCGTGGAACTGTCCTTTTACAAAGCGAAGCACCAAACTGGACTTGCCCACTGCAGATTCTCCCAGCAGCACCAGTTTGAACTGGCAGATTTTATTCCCAGCATTGGGCCCGTTGGGTCTCGTTGCTCCTCGATTAGCCATGCCCAACTTAGAAAGGAGTCCTTTGTGCCCAGCTCTTGCAAACAAGTTCCAGGGTTCAGCTCCCAGCAGTGCTTCTGCCAGCAACAACCTGTTGGTGGAAAGACAGGGGGTGGTATTAGATTTACAAACCAGCTGAGGAACATCTAATTCACTAATGCCACCTGGATTGCACAGAACTTCTCTGGACCACAGTCCAGCTCTGCTCAGACAGCAGCCGTAGGCAAGATCTAAGACAAATGCAGCAGTTACCTCCTTTATACCTAGTTTTCCCCTCAAAGCTTCAAATTAGAGCATTAAAATCCAATTATGCTTCCTGCACGACTTCACAGTCTCTTATTTCTTAGCATATCAAGAGAGAACTACAACAGATTCAGACTTTCACATCAGTGGTAAAATACCAAATGACAAGAAATAATTTTTTTTTTCCCTAATTTTGCTGTTGCTAAGCAAAATTACTGAGTTAGCACCAGTGAAAGATGCTCCAATAATTGAGCAAACTGGGAAAACTCAATAACCACGTCAAGAGCTCTGCAAACCTATTTCAGCAGCTCACTGCTGTCACACATGGAATGCAGCTCCACAGAATCGTGGGCTGTCTTGGGCTGGAAGGGTCACCCAGTCCAGCCTCCCCACACGGGCAGGGACATCACCTAGAGCAAGTTATCAAGAAAAAAAACCCCACCTAATTCAATTTTTACAGATGCCCAGGCCACAGAAGCTGTAGCTACGAGAAAACTTCAAAGTTTACCACCATGTAACACCCTTTCCCTCTCAGCAGAAAGCACCAAGACACTCATACCCTGTACAAAACCAACCAGCTGTCAGGGCAGGGATCACCCTACCTGCAGGCAGGCCCAGAAACAGACTGGGAACATCATCCATTCCATAGCTGCATCAATAGATCCAATCACTTTAGAATAAAACTGAACACAGTCATACCAGCTCAGGATAAAGAAACACCCCATGCCAGACTGGAAAGCTTGCAGAGCACATCCCAATTACTGCATATACAAAGCCACTAACTCCTTCTCTAAGTATACATGGAAATCCTCATCTTCTGCTCTTCGAGATGGCACTGCAGCTCTTCAGGAAGTTCACAACGTGCAGCATAAAACCACGGAAAATGGGGAAAAAAGATTTCCTGATGTGCAGAGCAGCAGTGCAGCAGTCTGACACAGCCCTCAGAGTGGGTTTGTCCTGTTCCCTCCCATGTGTGTGTGAATGTGGTGCCTCACAAGCATTCTGAGGTCGTGTTCCACACCACACACCCCGTACAAGCTCCAAGCTTCAGATCACATCAGTTCTCCAGCTCCTCAAGTCATCTGTAAAACACCAGCTTGAGAGGCATAAAAAGCAGCCCAGAGAAGCAACACTCCCTTCAGCACTCTGCACTGCAAATACAACTCCCCCTCAAGACATGCCTGTGCTGCTAGACAGTCTGGGTGAGTATTCCTTATGAAGAGGAGGGTCATATTTTAACAGAGAACCTCCCCAATTGTCTTGCCTGTGTGTACACCACCAACAGCCCCAGCCAATACCTACACACTTAATAATTCATAACCCAGTCATGTCAGCGTCCAGACCAGAGCCCGTTTAAACGACAAGAAAGCCAAGACAGAGGCATCAAAGTAAAAGTGGAGAGAAGGCAGCTTACTGAAGAGGTGAAGACAGCTAACTGTGAAGACAGCTCTCACAGTGCCGAGGGTGCAACCATCACCTGCTTTAAATGAGTTGATAGTGGACTGCCTGGAATGTTTTAAAAAGCGTTATCTCAACAGGCACTCCTCCCTTCCAGGTTGGACAGAATTAAGCATGTCATCTTCCTGCAGAGCTCAGGCCTGATCTGTGCAGCTCTCCAAATGCCTGTCACATGGAAGCTAGATTATATTTAAAGATAATGAGACAGTCAGTTAAACGAGCAAATCAACACACTCACTGCCAAAAAATCACAGCCTTCCAATTAAAGCTAATAACCCTGCCGTGGGCTGCCCCGAGTGGCACACACTGCCAGCTGCCTGCAGAGGGACGGGCTGATCACCCAGCAAACACGAGGAGGAGTGTGCTGTCATTGCCCCAGCACCTCACTGCAGCCCACGGCCACCTCTCCTGGCACGTGTTCCAGCAGAGCCACGGCACACGCAGCTCTGAAACATCCCTGCCGAGCTGGACTCGACAGCGCTGGGAGGAGAGGCAGAGAAAAATGAAACATCGCTGGAAACTGGAAGAGAATATTCTAAGAGAGTAAGGGCCTTGCACAGCCCTGTTTAAACATGTTAACGGTAAACAGCTCAGGTCTAACACAGCAGCAGGGACGGGTTAGTTCTGGCCGCATCGCTGGCGGCCACGCAGCCTTTCAGCGGAGCAGCATCACCCCGCACGTCGCTCCTGTCACGATCCCCCGGATGGCGACGCGCTGCCCGAGCGCTTCACTTCCCACCTCATTCACCGCCCCTCCTCCGGCGGCAAGCGAAAGGGAAAGCGAGGGACCCAGCACCCCCTCCCAGCTCCCACCGGCGACCGGCACGGCCCGGCCGCGGCCTCGCAGCCCGCTCCAGACGCCGGCAGCGGGAGAGCCCGCACGCCGCATCCCGCCGCCCCCCGGCGCGGCCGAGGCCTGGTCCCCGCACCCCTCCCCGCCACCTCCC
>JANHGL010026456.1:82839-101266 GCA_024611195.1 Ceyx melanurus | reverse complement strand
GGGCTGACGTTTCCAAACGCTCCGATGCGCCGGGATTTGGGGGGACCTCGCGAATCGCCCGCAACGCTCCTCCGGGAGCACCGCTCCGGAGCGGGATGGATGGGAGCAAACCCCTGAAGGTCCGGCTGACGTTTTCCGTGCTCCTGGTTGGCGTCTCGCTCCTGTTTGCGGCCGTAGTGACTGACCACTGGGCCGTGCTGAGCCCCAAAGTGGAGGAGTACAACAGCACCTGCGAGGCGGCTCATTTTGGGCTATGGCGACTCTGTATAAAGCGGATTTTAATGCAGGAGCAAGGTCCCAAAGAAAAGGGCTGTGGGCCGATCAGCCTGCCAGGAGGTAGGTGACCACCCACCAATGCATGGGAGAAAGCACCAGGAGCTTATGCCAGGCTTTGCTTAGGAGGTGGCAGAAGGAACAGAGGGTAATGAACGTGGGTCTTCGTGGGGCTGTTTTCACCTTGGTCTGCCAACGCACCTCGTTGTCATCCCTCCTGCCCTAAGCATTCAGTGTGGCCTTATTTGAAGTCTCTTGCGCAACAACGAGAGTGGAAGGGAGAGAGGGAGGAGGATTGGACACGGCAGGAACCACAGAGTGAAATTGGGATGGAGGAAACTTTGCTGACATTAGCCAGGGATCCCACAGCACCCAGGAAAGAAAGAGGATTTATGGGTCCACTGTGCTTAGCTAGATCTTTAGTAGTTCCAGATCCATCCAGCTACAAAGGAGCAGCCTGTTCACAGCAGGCAGCAGTTATCTCCAAGCTGTTTTGATAAAAAACCCTGTTCCTCGGGGCAGGGAGGGAGGAAGAGGGTCTGGCAGCGCGCTTTGCCAACTTAAAAAAAACCAAAGTAACTATAACAATGACAATGACAATGACAATAACAATAATAATAATAATAATGTTATAAACTGAGTTTGAAGAAATTTCTCAACGACTTACTGAGCTGCCTCACCTCTCAGCTGAGGCAGCCGGGTCCCACCCGTGGTCTCCACCATGGTTTCCTCCCATGGAATCAGCAGGGTGGGCAGTGGGGGAGTGGGCTCAGCTGCTTTCTGGGCAGCCCGCTCCATTCCCATGGTAAAAGGAGCTCATTATGTTTGCGCCGATTGCCAAGTCAGCAACATTCGCGCCGCGTGCACTAATGTGCTCCCTCCCTGCCTGAGCCACGCTGCTTTTTTAGCAGGCTTATGGGGTGCTGGATGCTTTCCAGAACAGAAATAACAGGATTGCCTTCATGTTAGAGTCGCTGCATGAAATGAAATATATATGTTAAAGCAGAGTTGAAAATTTCCCGTGAAGAAATCTTCCTGCTTGGGCTTAGAGTGTATTCCCTGTATTACTGCAGTTCTTTATCTCTTGGGCCAAATGACACATTCTGAAGAGAGGAGCTCAGCCACAGCATTCGGATCTGCCTCTAACCAAATTTGGGAGTGTGTCATCTGTGTGCTTAATGTCTCTGCAAAGGTACTTACCAGCCTAGGAACATACCCTTTGCTGGATGCCTTTTCTTGCATGTGGGGGAGAACTCCTGCAAAAGAAAAAAACCAAAACAAACAAACCGAAGAAATCAGTGGATAAACATCAAAATTGCACAAGTGTGGGGTAAATATAAAACTCATAAATAGCCAGCTGTCTGGAACAAGCCGATTCATGGGCCGGGCAGCACGAAAGCAGCTCCTATCTTTGATAGACATCAGCATGTGCTTGCACGGGCACTGAATCAGGTCCCAGCGCTGCTGCTCTGCTGGGCACAGCAAATAGCCAGGTGATGATGGAGGGGCTGAGGCACCCGTGCCCACCCTGGAGGTGGTTTTCCAGCTTTTAAAGATATTTGGGAGTTCGGATGCCATCCTGTTTAGCCGTGAGCATCACAGGTTTCAAAGGGTGAAATTCAAACCTCAATTATAATATAAATATTTTAAACCTCGTTTTACTCACACCAAGAACACAGCGAGGGGCTGGAGGAGGAGAACACGGCCCCCGTGGATCCCGGCCGCTAAACGATGCTGCGTCCGCCCGGCTGGCGTTAGACTGATTTCACACTTCTGGGGAGAGGTGTCGGCAGGGAAACGCCAGGGTAGTGAAACCTGCAGCACTCACTGGGAAAATGTGAATGAACCAACGTGCAGTAAAAGAGCAGATGTGGGCCCTGGCTTTCCTGAAAACCGTGAGCCGTAACCAGCCATTACTGCCAGGAGTGGGAAAGAAACATAAGAATTTATCGCTGCATTAATAACCATTTACCAGTCGCTCCCCGAGGAGGAAATGGATGGCACGATTAACATTATTTATTGGGTTTTGGAGCTCAGCACGGTGCAAAGCAGGGAGGATGGCCGGGCTCACAGCTCACAAAGCAGGGCTGTGATTTAGGCAGGGCTTTAAAATTTTACAGCGCTCTTCCGAGGATGGCGACAAATTGGAAAGGGTTCAGCACCCCGCTGTGAGGAATGAAAAGATCAGGGTGAGGGCTGTGAAAACTGGGTAAATTCAGATTAATGCTGAGACAGTTTTAGCCACGGCCAGTGGGCACTGGGGCAGGTTACTACTGGCTGGAAATGGAGTCTGCCTGCGCTGCCAGTAACCCCAGTGTAGGTGCCGTCCTCCCGTGTGCCCACATGCCAGGCAGCGGGGATGCTTCACTGCCTGTGTGTGCTGCCAGCAGGTTAAATAGGTCCTCGTGTAAATATGGGAACCTGACTTAAGGCAACTGGAAATGTGCCCAAGCAAACGGGTTATCAGTTGGAGTTATCAGCAGGGCTGTCTTGTTCCCCATGTCCATACGAGTGACTCACTCTGAAAGACTGGTGTGAGATTAACCTATTTGGAGATATCATCTCCAAAACTCAGTGTGAGCCAAAGCCCTTCCCCTGGCTCATTGGCCAGGTCAGAGCCCAAGATTTGGCTCCCTCCCACCACCCAGCCCTCACCATAACACCTCTAATCACAGCAGCAGGTCCTGGCTCCCAGATTCAACACAACTGGAAAACTCACATTAAAAACTAGGTTTTTCTGACCAACCAGCCTGCCACAAAACCCCACATGCTAGTGTCCATCTCAGGTTCAAGAGCAAGGTGAGCTCCAGCCTATTCCCAGCCCATCACTCCAATGCTCATGGGTGCCAGTTGCCACCTGAAACTCTGCGTGGCCCAAACATCTCATGGCTTTTCTGCCCTTTCTCCACCTCCATGATTCTCCATGTTGCAGCCCCCCAGGTTTCAAGCCCAGTTCAACGGGACTGCACTTCTGCTGCATCCCGCAGCTGCATCCAGCCCCATGGCTGTGAGTGGCAGGGGAGGTAGGCTCTGCACTGATAGATGAAAGATTAATTGGCCCATTTGAACCCATGCGCTGGTCATCCAGAAATGGTGGATCTGAAGGGAAAGGACCAGGAGAGTTGTAAGGTGGAGGATCCAGAATGGGGAGGACTCTGTGTGATAAACTACACGTTACAACCCTGAAGTTCATGTGAGCCTTAATGACTATGGACCCCCATCAGCACCCTGAGGTGACCTCGTGGCAGAGATAATGCAATTAGGGGTGGAAAGAAACAAAGATTGCCACACAGTTTCCATCCATTATAAAACCCATTTTAAATCCTATCTATTATGTAAATGTGGTGTGACACAAATGGACTTTTCTCTTATTAATGATGGCACCAGAGAAGCATTGAAGTGCCTCAGTTCTCTTGAATAACAGGGAGCCTTGTTGAAACAGATATTCCCAGTTCAGCAGAGCACTGAAACACCTTTAAACTGAAAACAATATATTATTTCACCACAAACAATCTAGTTATATTTTCCCCACAATAAATGCATTTTCCAAAAACACCTCCCCTAGAGCCAACTCACATCTGTGATAACCACATTTATTGTACCTTGGCAGAGCTTTGCTATGAGCCACAAGACACATAGGCAGCTCCTTTTTTGCAGAAAAATCCATCTCAAAAGCAGCACACAAAACTGTGCTCCCCCCTCTGATGAGCATTCACAGACTGGAGGGTGGACTGGTCTGGTCTGGCTCACCTGCAATGGACACAAAGCTCTGCTGTGTCCCCATCAGACCCTGTCTGGATGGCTTCATCTTGGGCTTTGTACAGTCAGCACACCTGGGGACTGCTTTGAGTTCAGGCTTTTCAGAGAATTAATTGGAAGCAAAACCAAACAATCCAAAATAAAGTGACCCACTTTTATCCCATCTCCCTCCCTTTTAGCAAAAGAGCCAAAGGATCCCAAACTGGGATCACCAAGCATGATGCTGAGCCTCAAACACCACTCAGTGGCTGGCAGAGGCAAACAACTTCTGCTCTGGGGCTCAGCATTTGCCATTTCAGTCACAGAGGTCTGAGTTCAAATGTGTTGCCTCCAGTCACTTGCAAGAGTAGTAAAGAACAGGTCAGGAGATGCCAGAGCCAAACACTAACCTAAGTCTCTAGCAAGAAGAAGCTGCAGATGAACTGAAATTCAGCTTATAATATTAAAAAGCAGGTGAGAGCATCTCTAATGGGCCCCAAAGTGCTGGTTTACAATTGCCTTTCTTCTGTGAGAAACAAAATCCTCCTTGAATCAGTAACTCCAACATCTTCTGTTTAAGTGGCAGAAGAAACCCACAAGACCCAAGAGGTAACACACAGTACGCTGGTACCTTCTTGCAACTAGAAACTAATGCTGCAAATAGCCATGAAAACGCACTATGTGCCCCCAGGCAGAAACCCACAGCACACCCTGCATGTGTGCTGTGGGTTTCTGGCTCAGGCTTTACCCCCAGCCTGCCCTGGGGTAGCCTTTCCCAGCCTGGATGTTGGACAGGACCACAAAGTCCTCTCAGCCTTTCTCCCATCATCTCCTGGTGCCAACTCCGTTACCTAATGAGCACGGGATGCTGGTGTTAAGTGAGTGGCCCCTCACTGCAGGCAGTGCCTGCGTTTTGTGCAACCTTGGCACGGTTTCTTGGTCTGGTGGAAGTCCAACGTGGGGCAGGCACTGAGGCTGTCCTCTGCAGCCCTGCTCAGCAGAACGGTGCAATCAGAGCTGGCGCCGCTCGACGCCTCTCCACCATCGCGCCCTTCCAGCCGCATTCCTGGCGAGCAACTGCTCTCCCGGCTCCACGCCCCTCCAAACCTTCAATTAAATCCGTTATAAATAGCAAGAACACCCTCCACCCTAGCCCTGCTGCTGTCAAAGCTTCGAGTCAGCACGTCCTCACCAGGCCCTTCCCTGTCCCACTGGGACAAGGGAAGGCTGAAAGCCTCCCGTGGATCTGCTGACAGCAACGACAGCGCTTCGCTGCCTGATTCTCGCTAGGCTGAGCATGAAATAGTAACGTGGGCATTGAGAGACTCATCTACCAACTTCTCTCCTCCCTGTATCCTCTGCCCCACAGTCTTGATCCCTGTTCACTCTGTAGACACTGCGTGGCACCCAGCAGTGTGCTCACATTAAGTTCAGGTAGAGGAACACCTGCTGTCTTATCAAATCAACTTAATAGACTGCTCTGATGGCAGCAATGTGCAGTAAAGCCAGGCTGGGTAAGAGCCTCTGCCCCTGGCTTGTCTGGCTTTGACCAGCCCTTCCTCCCCTGGACAGCCATTTGTGCCTTTAGAAAGAAGCCACCCATGCAGCAAACCCCACCTGAGCTGCTCCCTGCTTACAGCTGCAGCTGCACAGGGGTCTATGGGCTGGAGGGTAGAAGGCCTAGGAGGAAGAAGGTGGATGAGGACACTCCATTCTCCCTCTTTGGAGCCCAAGCTCACCACAGGAGTGATGACCATTCTGCAGCGATGGGGTGGTGCCCCTGTGGAGTAGGTTGGCAGTGGTGAGGGAAGGTGAGCTGAGCAGCAGGCACAGCAGGTCTCATCACCAGGAAAAACAGCTACACGGAGAAGTAGAAATGTGTGAAGGTCAAAGACAGAATGAGAAAAAATATCTGTAATTTATATTTTAAATAGATGAGCAAGGTATGAAGCTCTAGGAGGGAGCAGCCCACAGAAGGTAGCAGAGGGGGCTCCAGCCTTGTTCATGCTGGAGCCAGTGTCCTGGCAAGTACGTGCCACTCATCTGCTCCCAAATAAAACAGATCCAACTTCCAATTTCTCAGTCTCGCCAAGGGTAAGGAACCTTAAAAACATTGCAAGTTTGATACCTCAATAAAAAGCAAATTCAGTTTTACTATATTTTATCAGAAATTTCCAGGCACACAAAATTAAATTTCCTTTTCTCTTTCAGAACACAACTGCTCCTACTTCAAGCACTTCACACCAGGGCAGAGCTCAGAGATATTTGAAGTAACCACTCAGAAAGGTAAGAACGACCCTGAGAAATACTTTCCTAATGGAAGTGCACACAAGATCTAAGGTAAAGGTATCCCCAGAATGAAGGTTCAATCCTGGTTCCACTGAAAGCAGCAGCAGAATTTCTATCAGCTGGGAAAAATGTAAAAAAAACCCTCTCCTAACAAGGTCAAATTACTGGCAACAATAATTTTTATATCTGATTACACTCCTAAGTGTGATTTTACTCACTGTTGTCCCACAAATACACATGAAAGCTGCAAAACCTCTTTTCAACATAAAAATGACTTTACAACATGGGCACAATTCTCAACAAACAAACCCCAAGCAGAGTCTTGACCCTGAAAAGAACCATGAAGGCTCTGTGAAGATCATTAGGAATTTTCATTTCATAGTGATTTGATATGAAAGTCATGGAAAAAGTGGAGTGATCAATGGAGGGGAGGAATAGAGAACCTACAAAGACACTCACAGATCCTGTTTGCAGAGCATGGATTTGGGAAGCTGCTTTCACAGACAAGCTTCACATTTCTAGTAAGTGCCTGTTAAAGCCAAATATTTTGAGGGCTCATATAACTTGCTCTTCTCTCTTTCTTGCCCTCTCATTAAGGTCAAATTCCTTTCCAGTTTGCCACACAACGTATTTTGCTATGGAGTGAATGAGCTGGTGATTACATGACACATATTAAACAACCTGCTTTGGTTCCACTGGAAATTATAATGGTAGAAAAAAGGTGGAAAAACCTGCACACAGGTTTAAAATAAAATAAATTTCTTAAGACAGGAAAGATCAGGAATTTTAAGTGGATAGAAAGAGCAGATATCTGCTTTTGCTCATTCATATAGTACCAGATCCAGCCATTTCATCTTATAAAAGCACCTGATGCCTTCTTAGTCATTTCTGAAATAATAAAGAAAAAATCAGGAAGCAATTATTTTCTTTGAAGTAAAAGGAAAAGCTTAAGACCCAGCAAAAGATTTTACATCCAAATGAACTCTTTCAGGCAGTTGCAGCACATAGGAAAGAGAAACATTAAGAAAATAAAACAGTAGTATGAAAAGCAAGGAGAATAGAGGGATCTGCAGTTCCCTCTTGCAAAAATAGCTATGATTAGATGGGAGCTAATTAGTAACAGGCAAAAATCCTTCATGATTTTGCCTGGGAGATATTTTTTTTTAATGGCTTGAAAGGCAAATATCATCAGGCACTGTGATGTTCACGCATGGCTACATGTGTTAAATATTAAACTAATCTGAAAACGAATGCAATATGTAAATGGAGGCCTGAATTATTCAATTAGCAATTCTTCCCCTCCACTCGGGCACTGAAGTGTGCAGCAGTTAGGGGGGAAGTGGCCAGTGCCCATCTCCATTGGCTTAGCAAAAACCCAGCACATCTGGGGAGGGTTTATTCCTATTCCCTGAAGAAGCTGAGAAATCAGCTCAAAGTCAGAGCTGGAAATCGTTGTTTTGAAGGGGGAGAGGGAAGGTGCTGTGCAAACACCTCACCTCTGGCCTCCTGCCTGCTGGGATCTGGAGCCCCATGGTGCTCACAGCTGCCTGCCTGCATGGGGATGGCATCAGGGGCCTTGTCAGGGCTCTAGGGGACAGATGGGGGATGAGAACAGCACAGAGCTGCCTCTTTGAGAGCAGAGGGTGCAGAGGTGGAGGAATTGAGAGCGTGGAGCCTCATAGGGCTTCAAGCATAACATCTCTGCAGCAGAGCTAAACCACCTCCAGCCCAGGGCTTCATCAGACCAATACAGATGCCATCTGCTCGTTCAGAATGTGTTCCTGCTCCTGCCCTGTTTTTATACACTCTGTGTTCAAAAGACACATGGCCAGTACTTGCCCCTGTTTATATATGAGGGAAATAACTCACCAGAGCCACCTCTCCATAGCAGCAGGAGCATATGGATTTCTTAGTGACCCAGCACAGCCTCACCACAGCTGATGAGAGCACGCTCAGAATTTGCATACATTTGTCTTCTTTTTGTGCCTTTGTTTTGCTTTGGCAGAGTACAGCATTTCAGCTGCAGCTATTGCCATCTTCAGCGTGGGCTTTGCAATCATCGGGACAATCTGCGTCCTCTTATCCTTCGGGAAGAAGAGGGACTATCTGCTGAAGCCAGCATCCATGTTCTACACCTTTGCAGGTAGGAGTCTCAATGCTCAAGTACTTGCACTCAATTCACAGGGCCATGCAGAGTGACATAGATCCTGGGAGGATGGAGATCCTTTCAAAATGCCTTAAAAATGGCATCTGCTTCCTAGCCACAGAAGAGCTCTGAAAACATCCTCCTTGGTGAACATGGCCCTGCTGCTTGTCTGGATTTTCTCCAGCTACCTTCAAAAGAGGCATTTCTGGCTCATTCAGCACCAACCCCAGCCTAAAGCAGGGAGAGCCTCTATTCTAGCTCATGTCAAACCAAAGCAACCACTGATCCAAGCCCAAAATACACAGATGACTCCCCAAAACCATGAGGGTGGCATTTTTTACACGAGCCAGTAATACCTTGACATGTCACAATGACTGAAAGACAAGAGCTGCAAATTATCACCTCGATAAAACCTGACTCAAACTTTGGAAAAGCTCCCTAGGGAATGCAATTATTCCTCCACCACCTTGAGTTTCCCATCCAAGCCTGACTAGAAGATCACACTCAACAAGTCACTGGCTGCCTCAGGTGACCTGGGCTACAGCAGAGCTCTAAGCACTGAGTGTTGGTTCCTGTAAATGACTCACCTGGGAATGTCACCGCGGTTCCCATGTGCAAAAAGACAGATGAGGTGGTTAATTAAGGATGAAAAATTGGCAGCTGGTTATTCAACCCACTGCTCCTTGTCTTCCTTCAGGTCTCTGCATCATCATCTCTGTCGAAGTCATGAGGCAATCCGTGAAGAGGATGATTGACAGCAAGGAGACAGTGTGGATTGAGTACAGCTACTCCTGGTCCTTCGCCTGCGCCTGCGCCTCCTTCGTCCTGCTCTTCATCTGCGGCATCGGCCTCCTCCTGATCGCCCTGCCCCGCTTCCCCCAGAACCCCTGGGAGACCTGCATGGATGCAGAACCAGAGCACTGACACTGCCAGCACCCGGGAAATGAGGCAGAAAGTGGTTTGAAAAGATCTGTGTTTTTTAAAAGGTCTGGGTCACCCTATAGGAGGTGCACCCAATTAACTAAGTCACTACTGAACCAGGGCGTGGTCAATTGTAATTAGTGCTTTGTTTCTTCTTTACCTTTTCTTCTTTTTCTTTTTTAAGAAAGCAGAGATTGTTCAGCACCAGCATGAGTTGTGGGTGAATGGCACTGCTGGGTGCCAAGTTGGAGATGCCCTGTGTGCTGCAGCTGGGGGAAAACCTGTGTGTGAGCCAAGTTGTGCCAGAGAGAACACAGCTTTCCTGTAGAGAAGGTGTTTGGTGGAGCTGGGTGCACCTCCATGAGGGGTGTCAGGCTTTTATACCTCACCTGGTCAGAGAGACAGGGAAAAAAACTGTGGGGAGTCCATTTCCCCCTTCATGCCCTACTCCTAGCCCCTCTACCTCCCTAAGAAGGGTTAGCTCAGCACTCTGAAAGAAGCTGGAAATCCTTATGCTATTCTATTAACCTGTTAAAATTTGAAACAACAACAAAAGAGCCCACAAAACTTTGCCTATCATTAGGATAAACATTTCTCTTACAATTTTACACTCTCCAGTTCATTCTTTTGAATTAAACCCCCAAAATCCACACGATACAGTTTTTGTGCAGCTTAAACTTTAAACTTTTGATGGCAAAGCCACAAAATACTGAACATTAAGAGTGATATTTTCCTTTAATAAAAAGCATACTCTTCCAGTAGCATGATTTTCTGGAAAATTATTTTGATGGATGAATCACTTGGCCCATCACATTCTGCTGGGTCCAAAATGACAGTGTAATTCTGGGTGATATTTACTGTACAGAACTCTCATTTGTTCCTTGTGAACAGGCTTTCTAAGAGCACTGTGCTTTTGCTCACTGCATACGTATCTAAAACTACAATTTAGGGAAAATCCTTCCTGGTAGCTGCCAAGAAGGAAAAGACTTGGGTTGAAACACCCAGGAGAGTCAGCACTCCAGAAGGGCCCTGCTGTTCACACCTGCCCAAAGAAATGTGCACATGCTGCATTGCTGCTGGGGATGCTGGTTGTGTTGCAGAGCACCCCACCAGTGCTCAGCTGCCTGCAGCACTGGGTGGCACTGGGGGTTCACCAGCTCCACATGCTCACCCAGCCTCTCCAGCCAAGCCCTCTGTACTATCACACAGCCTGCACTAAGAGGTGGGTGTTGTCTTATTTGGGTTTTTCTATGGTTCAGTTCTCAGAATCCTCTCAGCATTTCATCCCTCTCCAAGCAGGAAAAAGTGTGATAAACATCCCAATAATTTATAAAAGCAGAAGAAAAGGAACCTGAGGTGCCCTTACTTCACTGTGTAGCTGTCTGTAAATTCTAAAGGAAAACGGAATTTGGAACAGAACATTTCTGATGGGTTTGAAAGATCTGAAATCCTGATATGCTCAAACATTTCAAGCAACTGCCCAGTGATGTTGCAGTGGTCCAAGGGGCTGCCCATGGCCCTGCCACCAGCAGGGTCCCATCCAGGCCTGCTGAGCCCCAGCAGCCCTCAGCCAGTATCAGGCACGTCTCCATTTTCCCCTCGTTAGAGTGGCAGCGAGAACAGAAGCCTTTTGTGAAGTTGCATTAATGTTTTCCAGGCTCTTTGAAGTTGAAAAGCACTACAAATAACACAGACATTATGAAGTTTGGGGCTAAAGCATTCATTGGTGCTCAGCTCTGAGGATGAGCTGGGGAACTCTGCCTGTCTCTCATCATGAGAGACAACTGCGAGTCTTCAAGTTGTCACTGAAGTGCTGTGAAATGCTAAACGGTTTTGAAATCTTATTTTTGGGTACAGAGCTGACATTCTTAATTTGCATTTTCATTGTTCTGGAAAACAGAGGCTAGTTTCTAGGGAGATCCTATACATGTGATAACAGAAAAGAAAGTAGTTGGTGTGACCCCTGTGGTGGCTGACCCCAGGCTGGGACATCCAAACAGACCCAGCACAGACCAATCTAAGCAAAGCAGTTGGCAGGCACTAAGGCATTCCCAGCTCACCCATCATCATCAAAATTACCTCACCTTGGACATACAATGGAATGAGGTAAGTGAGGTTTGGGGATGTGTTCATCACCCTGTGCAGACCAGTGACATGCCCTGTGCCCCCAGGAAGCCCTCCATCCATCCCTTTTCTGAAGCACCATCCCTCTCTTGTAATACTTCTGGGACAAAGTAATTTCTACATGGCTTCTTATCCTGATGGGCCAACTTATAACTTAGACAAATAGCTACTTACTCCCCTTGGTGATATTCAACAGCGAGATGTACATATTTCAGATAGATGCTGGAAGGTCTCACCTGTCCCACCCATGCTCCTGCTTGCCTCAGGGTTGAACCACTTCATCCAAGCCCCAGTGATGGCAGTGGAAAGATTCCCAGTGAGTGCTGGGGTTTGGCCTGGATCCAGAGGTTCTACAGCCTCCCTGGGCTCACTTTACTCACAAGGGAGAGAGAACAGCACACAGCAATGAGACCCTACACCCATGGACAGCAACTTGGGCAGCTGAGCCTCACACTCACTGAGCTTTATTCTCTATGTGCTCTGAGTTGAGGCTTTTGGATCATTCACTGCTTTGTATTGTCCCTGTGACTTCATTTTCTTTTTCCAGCTCTGAAGAAATGCTGATGAGGGACCCATCCATTAAATTGGTCATTGGTATTCACAGTGAGAAAGGCACTGCTCCTACGGCAGGTTTGTTCTGCCATATCAAAATCTCTCTGCCAGGGAGCTGATAATATGTTTTAAGAGAGTTAATAAAAGTAATTTGCCTTCATAAAGGAAAAAGAATATAGTGTCAGGGACCAGAGCTGTAACCAGTTTCAGTTTTCATTCACTCAGCTAAGCAAATAGCAGAGAATAGCCACCAAAACTTCAGCAATGTAGCGTGAAAATGGGAAAGAAACATCCTTGCTGGCTGGGAGTCAGAGTGCAATGGGGATGGGAACCTGGCTGCTCTACATGCAACAGGAGCACACGTGGGTTAGGGACATGGCCAAAGAACCCAGTGAGAAACATGCACCAGAGAAAAGGAGAGGCAAATTAATTCATAGAACAGGTAACTACCCCCAGCCACTGTGACATCCCAAGTGTTGGTCCTGTCACTACCAGCCTCACAGACACCTTTGGTGATGGGTCCCCTGGGCATGACCCATTTGCCACTCCATAAATCATAGAATCATTATGGTTGGAAAGGACCTCTAGGATCATCAAGTCCAACCTTCATCCTAACATCTAAAACCAACATTGCTGCCCAGCCCCTCCTTGGGCTCCCACACCAAGGTGCCCTGGGGCATTGCCTGTGACACGGTGCTGTAGCTGTGACAGTTGCTGGTCTGCCCACCCCACTGCAGAGCCCCAGGGCTAAATCACAAGGTCAAACACAAGGAAAGCTGTGCAGTTTTTTTTGTTTATGCCAAAGCAAGGTTTGCTGTTAGGCACAAGGCACAGAATCTGCTTCTTTTATTTTTAAACGCTGCATGGTGTGAGTTTAATGTGCAGAAAAGGTGCCAGACTAAGTACCCTGAAGAACAAACCTGCCTGTTTATCAGCAACTAGCTGAGCTCTCAACAGCCTCAGTCTGCAGAGATACCACAGCAGTTATCTGCCCAGCCCCAGCCAGGCTTGGGACAAAGAGCTGACAGCTCAGTGGCTGCAGGGCACTCATGGGAGCACCAAGGGGTGGGTGCAGTGAGGGTTTCAGTCACAAATCTCTGTACAAAGCCCCACTTTCCATGCCTGAAAAGTTCCAGCACACACATGGTGCTGGAGTGTTTGACCACCCCAGCAGACAGTTCACAAAGACACAGGTATGCTTACCTGTTTACTGCTTTCTCTGATCCCCTTCCTCTGCTGCTTCCTTCCATCACCTCTTTTTCTCTTCTTCTTGTGGAAACAATTTCTGGAAAGTCCCAAAGATCTGAGAATTCATCCCCACCTCCCCACAATGAAATCCTGAGCCCCACTGCAGACAGACACCTTCTCTCCTGCTCCTGGGCTTGACAGCTCTTGAAGAACATACCTGATACACGAGGTCATCACCATCGAGAGATGGTGCTGCATCCTGCAAGTCCCAGGGAGGACTTTGGGGATTAACACTGAGCCCTGGGGCTCCATCCCGGGTGCTGGAGTCAGACATTTGCATGCCAGGAATGTGACCAATGTGCAGAAACTGTTTATAGAAGAAACCTTAAACTTCATGTAAACTTCCACTTTCCATGGTGGGACAGAGCCCCTTGGAATGTTTTATTATTTTTATCTCTTAATTACTGGAGTATTAGGCTGCTCTGTACCATAAACTACACACACGACAGCAGGACCCATTTTAAAGGCATCCACTTAAATTATATTTCCCCTTTCCATTATCAACCAAGGGGCAAGAAAAGAGCATCACATCTTTGTTTTGACTGAAGTAGAGGGTGAGATTGTTCTTGCTTTGTCAGACTTGATCGACGTTCTGGCTCCAGTGAAGCCACTGCACAGAAATTCAAGCCACAGAGACATCACAGATGCATGCTCTGCAGCTACACAGACCCCGAGCTGCTTCACTGCCTGCTACAAAGAAACTCAGAAAAGAGAATAAACTCCAATTTTTGGCCTACTTTCTTTTTAGCAGAACCAGCAGCACGTCTGTTGTGGCAGGGCTGCACCCCAGGTCTCTGGCTGCTTTATGCCCAGTGCCACTGGTCTCACTGGGAGCAATACAGTGGCTTTACAGCCTGTGCAAGTATCTGCCCCTCAGGAGGGAGCAGGCCTAAGGAAAAATGCACTGACAACATCAGCTTCTAACTAGTCTTGGAAAACTCAGATCACAGAGCATTTTCTGTAATTTATCAGCAGCATTTATTAATCCTTCATGAGGTAAAAACGTTTCAACATTTCTCAACTCAAGCTCAAGATGCCAAAGTGCCTCACACCGAACTGATGTTCCCATCACATCTGCTGCAAATCCCTTCACTTTCCTCGACTGAAACCAAACCCCAGTAATTTTAAATGATTCAATCCTTGCTCCCTGACACAACTAACAAAAAAACACTGGCACAGGTATTGCTGTTCCAACAGAAACAGCCCATATTTCATGTCAAAGAATACGATGTGCAAATTTTTATAGGCACCATAGATCATCACCGTCCCTCTTGACAAGTTAATTGTCTGGAGTTTTTCTAGGAAAACCAGCAACTTAAAAAGTAACAATACAAACAAAAGGAGTGGAATGGTGATAGGGGCAGAGCAGGAAGCACCGTGGGCTTATTGCTCTGGAAATGTGCAGATTCTGATATGCTCAAGTTCACTCTGAAAGAAAATGTAGAGTGGTCAAATAATGCACTCGGTGCTGCTTCCAGCAGAGATATTAATACACAGTAAAAGAACTGCTTATAGAGCACCATCTCCAAAAAAAAATCCAGCTGAACTTGACAAATCTGGGAACAAAACATTAATTAATCAAAGCGGGGAATGGTACTCGCAGGGTTTGTGAAGTCCACAGCAGCATTCACCCCCTGCTAAGGGTAAAGCCACAGCCCAGCGAGTGGAGCAGCACAAACTCTACTGGATGAGAACTTCCAGGAGAAAATATGGATGCAAGGGCTTTGTTTGCAACTAACCAGCTCTTTGGCATAGATAGCAGCTATTTCTTGGTTGCACTGTGGAAAGACCCCCAGCAGGATGAAGCTTCCTGCCAGATGGAATGGAGCAGGGAACCATCCCTGGGACACACTCTTGGTCACAGGGAGCTGGCCCTGAGGACACATTCCCAGGTGGATCCACTGCACTGAAGTGTCCTACAGAGAGGGGACACTGGGGCACAACAGGAGAACCCACAGTGAGGGTGGGATGTACCATGGCAGCTCTGCCCCAGCCCTTGGCTGCAGCAAAGGGGTTGATGACAGCAGGCAGGAGAGAACTGGGCAAACTGGGGGCAAACACATCCACACCCCAACCAGGGCATCAAAGGACAGTACAGTACCTTCAAAAGGTGAACATAGTATCTCAGAATCCATCTCCAGGTGACCTCTGTGTTCAGGGAGGAAAAGAACATCTCCTCAGTTTCTTTTTCTGCCTTAGGAAGGCCAAGTTTAAAGCTCACAGCTTCTTAAGAATTCAGTCTTCAGAAATACAGAGGGAAACCTACCAGCTGCCTTCAACAAGTGGCTTTTTAAAGAGTAAAATCTCTATTTGAAATGGAAAAAAGTTCAATTTTTTTAAGATCAAATAATTTTTTTTAAATCTTTCTCTCAATTTTTCAGTAGTTCTTAACCCCACACTGACAACCTCCCATGATTTTTCTCATGAAAACCTGGAATTAAAGAAAATAAAACCAGAACTTATTCTTGATATGAAATACAAGCATCCTAAATTTAGATGCGGATGATCTTGTCATTTAAACTTTCCACAAACAATGGGGGGGTTTATTCCTGGACGAGGAGCATGGGACTTGGCACTAACTGTACTTTTAAATATTAAAAAATAAAAGCCAAACACTTGGTTGGTGTGCATGCCCAAGCCTCCACTGATCTTCTCCAAATTAAGACAATTTATACAAGCCAAACTCATATCATTTTGAATTTTCACTGTTACTGCAGCAGCTCCATATTTACAGTGCAGCCTGAACCAGTGCCCACTGGAACCATCTCTAGGGCTTAATTTGATTTTATTAAGAGTTTGATTAAAGCCCTAGAAGAGTTTACAATACAGTTGGGGTTTTTTTTAAACAGCCATAACTTCAATAAACATTGGATAATTTGCTCTAATAACACGAGATCCCACTCAGGGCTATATATAAGATATTTCCAAATAAATCATCTTTTGGAAGAAAATTAACTCTGAGAAATGCAACCGATTCGTGGTAAACATTTGCAAAGCTGATAGTCAGAAGATCTCCACCACACCATCATCAAACTCCTGGGTCAGAGCACTTAGGAAAATTCAAAACCCAAAGCAGCAGGGATTTTCCTAAGTTATAGAACTGAAACTGTAAACCAGAGAGAAAATACTCCTTCATCCGTAATATTTTCAGCGTAGGTCAAGTGCCAGCATAAAACAAAAGCAAAACGTGGTGAGGTGCCACCATCTCCCCCTTAACCAATTGACAGATAGCAGTAAATTAACAAGTGATGTTTATTAGTTTAATATTCAAATATGGTGAACAGAATCAAAAGACTGCTCCATATAAATGAGTGATTTTGAAACCCCTGAAATTACAATGCCGACTCGGCGAAGTGAAGTGCATTTGAACCCTACCTCTCCTCTGTCACAGCCTTGCACATCTCATCAAGAACTCTCCCCAGACTACAACGTTCAGGCACACAGATTTTCATCTCTCAGAGCAGTGCCAGGAGCTCCTTCCAGGAGATCCAGCCCCGTTCTGCTGGAACCAAAGGACTGAGGTTTAACGCTGAGCACACGCCCGGCCCTGGCAAACCAATTTCCCACGGACCTATTTCTGCAGCTGTCAGCTCATCAAAACCCCAGGTAGCAGCAGTTTTGCTCACTTCCAGGTTGCAGAATTTGGCCTCTAGACTCATTTGTATTTTGCTTTTTTTTTTTCTAGGTTGGTTTTTTTTTTGGGTGCTCTTGATTTGATGCCACACGTTGTAAGCGTAACTTGGCAGGGGCTTTCCCCTCCCCCAGCATCTTTTGTTTGGTATAGACATTAGGAAATAAATTAACAAGTTATGCTTGCTTTTCTTTACAGCAAAAAAAAGAAGGAAAACGTTTTGTTTTTGTGTTGGTTTTTTTTTTGTCTTTTTTTTTTCACATAAGTTTCAGAATCATAAACCAGCAAAGATTTATAATAAAAAATTTATATGCAAACCTCTGCAGTGTACTGAGTTTAAATCAACCCCATTACATCAAGACCCTCGCCTTAAAACATGAAGTCAAATGCAAAGAAAACCAAAGAAAACAAAAAAAACCCAACAAACCTGATTGTAACCAGAGCAAAAATCTGATTGAATACAGCAGCAGCCACTGCTCATTAGTAAAGTGTCCCATGGACAGCTGTAAAAATCTGAAATCACCCCCACACGGCTCTAAAACCTTAATTCTGGGATGTCCTAAGTGGAGGAATACTGCAACTACACCCAGCTCAGTCCCTGTAAAATCTTTCCCAGATTTCAAGTTATTTCAAGTGTAAAAGGAGGACCACTGGAGAAACTCTACACACACCCCTCTCTAGCTCCCCAGCTGCAAAGTCTCAGCAGTGTGCAAGACCAGAAATCTCTATGGACAATGTTTATCTCGTGAGCTTTCATTCACACTTGTTTCTTTAATTGTTAAATAACCCTTAATTACTATTTTTTTTTTCCTTTATCTTTTCAGTTTGTATTCCTAAAGGGCCAGGTTTCTAGAGAACTTAGCAGAACTCAGATAGATAAATAACCTGGTAACCGTTCTTATCCCCCCAAAATTTCGATTAATTTGGATACAGCTTTGACAAACATTAAATCTCTTCTTTAATGATGTTCCTCAAACAAAACAGTTAGCAAAATATCTGAATTTCCTTGTATAATGTCACATTTTAATGTAAACATCAAATCATGTACCAAAAGTTTTACCGGGAAAAAAAAAAGAAAAAAAGAAAAAAAGAGAAAAAAAACAGAAAAAAATAAGAATTCAAGCGGCACAATTCTTTATACCACCAGAGAAGGGGGGAGGAAAAAGCCAGATTACAAACATTTACACATGCATAGTGGAAAAAAAAAAATAAACAAACAAACAAAAAAAGTATTTTACTAAATTCACGCATTGTTTTTAAAATAGTTATTAAATCTACTAAGCACCAACATACCTAAAAATTTCTTTTCAGCTTCATGATTCATTTAAAAAACCTATCAAATTAATTTTTCAAACAAGCTTATATTACCAGCTTGTCCAAAAATAAAATGTAGAGGGTTTTTTGGGTTTTTTTGTTGGTTTTTTTTTTCCTTTTTTTGTCTTTTTTTTTTTTTTTGTAGTTTTTTTGGTTGGTTTTTTTTCTGTATGTTTTTTTTTTTTATTTAT